>PVKS010008872.1:0-22942 GCA_004027875.1 Aplodontia rufa
TGGTTACCATCAAGGGTACCATCAAGGGTACCATCATGGGTACCATTGTGGTTACCATCATGGGTACCATCAAGGGTATCATCACAGTTATCATCAAGGGTACCATCAAGGGTAACGTCATGGTTATCATCAAGGGTACCATTATGGTTACCATAAAGGGTACCATCACGGTTACCATCAAGGGTCCCATCACGGGTACCATCGCGGTTACCACCACGGTTACCATCACGGGTACTATCATGGGTACCATTGACAGTCACAAACCAAGTCGGCAGAGTGTACCCTCTTCACATCCAGCATCATGACAATGGTAGCCCAGAGCCCACAATCCTAATTAGAAAAATATCAGACAAATGAAAATTTTTCATGCAAAATATCTGACCAGCCCTATTCAAGACTGTTAGTCATCAAGGGTAAGCAAAGTCGGAGTTGGCCACACAGAGGCAGGAGGACAGTGCGAGGTGTGATCCTGGACAGAAAAGGGATGTCAGGAAGGTGATATAATGAAGTGTGACTCTGCTTAGTGGCCCTGCACCCACACTGGCTCCTCATTATGCCAAATGCGTCCCACCCCTGCGGGATGTCAGCCAGCAGGCCACCGTGGTCCTCTGTACCACCTGTGACCTTCCAGACAAAAGTTTTAAAAACAGATTCCCAATGGTGCTCTTCATCTATTCCGCACTTAATTTGCCCACGTCATGTGACTTTTGCCCTCCAGGATGTGAACACTGAGGGCTGAGGAGCTTGGCCCAAGGCCTCAGAGGCCAACAGATGGCTGAGCCAAGACTGAGCAAGCAGCTTGACTCCAGAACCTTCCCTCAAAGGCAACCGCCCCTGATGTGTTTGGGGGTGGACTCTCTTCAAGACCAGTTTATCACCTTCAGAGCTGCCTGTGCTGCTCACAGAAACCTACTGGGACCTCCAGTTGGGAGAAAGCTGAACTGAAAATATGTGTCCCAGAAAATATGTGAGTGTGAAAAAGTGGAAAAGAAGTTGTTTTCCTTCCCAAATTAATATGGAACAATGAGCAGCTTAATCATACTTGAGGTTTAACAATTTCTCCAGTTGCCATAGTAACCCAGACTAGGCATTTCAAAATACTTGCATTTGACCTTGCTCCGTTTGATTGATGGGCATGCAGTGCCCATCCCCGGGCTGGCCACCAGAGGGCGGGAAGAAGCAGGGATGTGGCCACCAGCCTGGAGCCCAGGCTCCTCTCTGTCCTGCTGATCTACAGCAAGGCGCTCCTGCTGGGGTCTGTTTCCCAAGCACTCAGTGGGCCCAGGTGCACAGCACCCTCTCACCGGGGCCTGCTGCAAGTGGGACGCAAGACCCTTAGGGTCACCCGGTCCTGCTGCTTCTGACAAACCTCCCTAGAGGGCCTGCGTGTGTCCCTGGGCCCAGGGCCTCCCTTGCCACCGAGCTGGGCTGACATATGCCTGCCCATGCTGAGGGTGACACCCCTGGGCTCCGTGGGGAGAACACCGGCCGGCAGGGCTCTGGAGGGGCTTCCTCACCACTGCCTGGCAGGGAAGACTTGACCCTCCTGACCTGGGCACCCTCACCCATTGGCCAAGGCCTAGGAAGGAGAGCTTTCTGGCCCCTTTCCTTGCTGTCCCGCTGTTCCTCATGGGCTGCTCTGTGAGTTCCCCCTGGAACTGTGGCATCCTGATACCCCTGCCCCTTTCCTTCTGTCCCCTCCCGTCTTCCTCTGCCCCCATGGAGGGAGAGGCCAGTGGCACTCTGCACTCAGCCCTGACCATCCCCAAAAGCATTCTAATGGCTATCTCCCACACTTTTAGCCATAATGATGTCATTTATCACATTTACTGTGACCTCAAGGCTTGAGATTTCCCACAGTCAAAAATCCCCTCCCTCCCCTGGAGGCCTTGTCCTAGTGACTGACAGCCCTTCTGGTCCTTGCTCCTCAGCTCTTCTCACTGCCCAGGCCCTTCACTGACCCAGCACCTCCCACCCCAGAGGATCCTGCCCCTGCCCCCAGCCCAATTCCTCAGCGCTCAGCTCCTGCCACTGCAGCCTAGTGCAAGAGCACCTGGTGGGAGCATTGCAAACGGATCCAGAGCCAGTTCCTGCTCACCTCTCCCCAGGTATGTCCAGTTCAGGGGCTGCTGGCTCCATGTGGTCTGGGCAGCACTGCGGTGGCAACCTGTGTGAGGTCCTGCTCTTCTGTGGTTGCAGGATGTGGAGTCCCCACCCCAACCTGCCTGGCCTGGCGCTCGCAGCCCTGCAGGAGGGCATTGCTTCTCATTCTGCACCTCGCTCACAGCTCTCTCGGGAGGCAGGAGCCTCAAGGTCTGGGGAAGGGAGACCAGTATCCCACCTTCAGAATCGGCCTTTAGAAATGCATCTTTCCAAGGGCCGAAGCGGGCACGATTAGACCTCTCTAGACACTTTACATCTGGGGGCTTACTATTATTATTCATACATCGGTATCAACATCGGTGTCAATAGGTTCGTGGTAGGTGTAGGTGATGTTATCAGATAGGTAACATGCTTTACTTATGTGTGGTAAATATTTAAAGACTCCCCTGTGTTTTGATTGGAAAATGGGTATTACTGGACAATTTAGTTTCAAAGGTTTCTCTTGAATGTAAGATTTATTAAGATTTATGAGGTAGCTCGGGTGGCCTGCGTGAAAGTCCAGAACAATCAGGCCGCGGCACTGCCCAGTGATTTCGCCATCACCGGCCCATTTACGAACCCAGCTCTTCTCTGTTTGTCATTAAGATTCGCTCTGCATGAATTAGCAGCTGGGTGACTCTGTCATAGAGGAAGGGGTGCTAGTTTGAAGTCAGTGTGCTCCAGTGGCAGTCTTCTTCTCCAGGCCACCCAGGAAGGAGTCAAGGTCAGCTCAGCCTTGCAGGCAGCCACGCTTCCAGACTGACCACTAGAGGGCGCCCTGCAGAGGAGAAGATGGCCCCTTCTGTCTGGTGGGAATTTCAGACCAGGTGGAGAGACTAAGGCGCCTGGGAGGACTGCTTTTTTTCCTCCTGGCAAGGCCCTTTGCCCAGCACTTGCTGCCGGCTGCCCCCGTGCGGTGGAGACCTGTCCAGAGCCCTGAAGGGCATTCATAGCTCTCATGCAAAGATGGGGCACGCACATGGAGGTGTGCGAGGCAGAAACCACGGAAGGAAAGGAAAGGAAGAGCTCAGCCGCCTGCAATAGCTCCAGTTCTGTCGGCTCCTCCCAAAAAGCCTGGTCCAAGTCCTAACCCTAACCCCCACCACCGCAGGGCATGTCCTCCTTTGGACATGACTGGTTAACATGAGGGTGTGCTGGAGTAGGGTGGCCCCTAAGCCAGTGACCCGGGCCTTAGAGAAGACAGCATTGGGAACTGAGACTCCTGGGAGAATACTGTGCTGTGATGGAGACAGGGACTGGAGGGACTTGTCACAAAAGCCAAGCAACTGCTGGGGCCAAGGAAGCCGGAAGGTTCAAGGAAGGAGCCTCCCTTAGAGGCTCTGAGGGAGGGTTGCCCTGCAGATGCCCTGGTGCCAGGCTTCTGGCCCCCTGCACTGGGAGAGCAAGAACTTCCCTTTCAACAGCGTCAACAGCAGCCTGCAGTTGGAAAAGATGCCAAGGCTGTGTGGCTTGCTGGAGACACCAACATGGTGACACCAACGTGCTTTCCCAGGAATTGCGGGCTCTCAGCTTGCTCCCTGTGCCTGTTGCAGAAATCAGAGGAGCCTCAGACTCCTGCACTCAGCTGGGCAGGTGCTGGAGGGAGGAGCTGAGAGGCTGCTTTCTGCCACACAGGGGTTGAAGGATGAGCAGCCTCCAGCCACCCTGGCAAGGCCTGCACCTTCTCTCTATTTATGCTTTTTAGAATTATTTCTTCCAAGCAGGGACATAATTGATCAATGAGAGAGCAAGGGGACTTATTTCAAATGCCCTGAATTTGGGAGCTAGGGAACTTCTGGATTAATGCCACACGTCAGGAGAGCTGCCGGAATGCACGCATGCATGGCCCGTTTCTGTCCAGGGCTTGTCCTTGAGTCCCATGTTTAAGCATGGGAGGAAAGAATGCAGATTCTGACCAGTCTCTGGCCCAGAAAGGAGTGACCCCACCCAGCCTGCAGGATCCGCAAGGGGCCTCGCCTTCCTGGAGGCGGTGATGGGAGAGCCACGCTCACTCTGCTGCAGAGGCCCACGAGGGCAATGGAAGGGGGCGATGGTCTGGTCTGGGTCTCCACTGTTTTCTGCATTCCAGGGAGGCTCTGGCCGGCTTGCAAACACCCTGACTCTTCTGAGAGCCCTCAGCAGGTCCCTTGGGCTCATCTCTGAAGAGATGAAGGCTATTCACAACCTCCTGCTGCTGTCCAGGAATTTGACATTCATTTGGAAGACAAAGCAGGGTTTCAGGTGTGCCTCCAGTCCTCAGCCAGGGGAGCACCGTGTCACTTCCTCAAGGGGGGAGTAGCCATGGAAGGCACCCTGTCAGAGGAGAGTGGCCATCTGCTGCCCCACGCCCTTGAAACCCTGCTGCAGGGAGGACTTGCTATCCTTTGTTTTCTTCTGGCTTCCGGTAAATATTAATGGGCTGCTTTTTACTCATTTAGCTTATGTTTTTGAACGATGGCCTCAAACAAAAGGATCATATCTATATTGTTGTGCTTTAATTTATTTCACCTTTTTTTCTCCTCTGGAGACCCCTAGTGTATCTGCACTTTGTTTACCACAAATCAAGCCGGGGCTGATTGTTTACCAGGCTTCGGGCCCCTGTGCATTGCTCAGGCACTTTTCCTTCCTTTTTTTTTAAATAATCACAACCTGGGATTCATTTGCAAGAGGCCCTAATCTGCATGAGAATTATACAATTAACTTTTGATTAACCACCTAGTTCTTTTTGAAACCACAGTGTATAGGATACTCTGCATTTAAATAATTTTCCTGAAATTGGGAGCAGGCCTTTCATTAAGCGGGCGAGTTTGACTAAACAACAACATTTGGAGATAATCAGGGTCAAAACAATAGATGGGAAGGCAGGGCTAGAATGTCATCTTTAAATATAACAGTTGAGATAAAGGCTCCCAGATTGTGCCTTATCAAAACACAAAAAAATCAAAGCCCTCTCTTGTCTGTGGCAAAATGCAGAGGCCCCTGGATGTCGGCGACCATTGTGTAGCCCAGGCCGCAGCCGGATTTGCATTCAGGGGGCTCGTCTAACACACATTACATCACTAGCACACTTATCTCCACGTCTGACAATAATTATGGGGAAGAATATGCTCAGAATGACTTTTTTGTGATTTTTATGCTTCCTCAACACAAGGAAGGGGAGATAACAGCATTAGGAGGACCCGAGCCTCTCAGAAGACTCTCCCAGGAGCTGGGGCTTCGATTAAATTTGCTATGCCACTCCGGTGCGGCTGAACAAGTGGGAAGAAAGACGGGGAGCCTTTTATATAGGGTAATAATAGTCCGGAACACAGCCTCACCGCAAGATAAGATCCATTGTCGAACAAACAAAGGGAGCCGATTGCACATCACTGCAAGGATATCTGTGAGCAAAGTTTGAAATCCTCTGTCTTCGCTCCTCTTCTCGCATGCACCTTGGATGGCCATTCTGCAGAGCTGGGACAGGACGTCCTGGGAGCCGGGTCCTTCGTCCTGGGGGTTATTGAGGGTCGAGTCAGGACTTTCTGAGGTCAAGGTCATGCCCTTCATTCTGTGAGTCTCATATTCATTTCTATCCCAAAGTCCACCAGCAGAGACCTTGATCTCAGATGCTGAAGTCCCAGGAGAGAAGGAGGCAGGAGTTAGAAAGAAGCAACCCAGAAAGGGATGGTGCCTTTGATCCTATTTGGTCCTGCCAAGCTTTCCCAGCCTTCAAAGTCCTCAGGTATTTATTTTTCCCTCAAAAAAAAAAAAATTCTGCTTTCTTCTCTTTACAGGAAATGATAAGCAACCAGTGTTAAGGATCCAGCTGCAATCCGAATCGCATTTAAAACTGATGGAATGTCCCTAATGAAAATGGAGTTCAGTGCTTTGAATGAGCTTTGTTTCCAAAGACCTGTCTCTCAGAATTGATGGGATCATAAAATGAATTCAACACCTTACCCTGTTTTCCTGAGCAGTGTCCTGGGGTGGCTGCGCTCGTAGCGTCTGAGGGAGGGAGACGATGGGATACAAGGAGTGAGTTTTCTGGTTTGATTCATTCTCAGAGACAGGACCATGCCTGTCCTTGCACCGAGAACCTGTTGCTGGTGGAGGCTTTCCTTCCACACTGCGAACGAGGGATCTGAACTGGTGTTGGAGCAGATGTGTGCGTGGTGGTGCTGCGGTTCCCAGCAGAGCCCTGGTTGTGGGTGGGGCCCAAGCCCACAGAACAGGGTGCAAGGGACCTCGGTCCTGAGCATGCACAGTGTGGGTGGGTGTGCTGCGGCAGCTGGGTAAGTGTAGGGCTCTGCCAAACCCATGGTGTCACTGGGAGACTTGCAGGGAGGGCAGGCGGGGCAAACCTGCTGTGTGGCCACTGGTTCCCTTCTTTCCTGAGCCTCAGTTTCCATTTTGAAACTCAACAAGTGCATCTGTCAGCCCTAAAATCCCACTAGGAAGCATTGAGAGGCCCTTGCAGACTTCCTTCTGTGCAGTGTTTGGGGGTGAGAGAAGGTGGCACTCTATGGGAACCTTGGCTGGAAAGCTCATCCCAGGCCTGATGGCCGGATTGGAAGGCAAGCCAGCAAAAATCCTGCAGAAGGGCCGCACGCTGAGATCCAGGCCTGTGGCAGGCTTGACACCAGTGTCCTGGCCAGGCCCACTGAGGCCGGGTGTGGCCCTGCTGGGGACAGGGGCTGAGGACAGCCTCCTTAGCTTGTCCGTAGTGACTGCCAGTGGAAGGCAAGGAAGCCCTGCAGCAGAGGAGGTGTTGAGGACCACGTGCCCTGCGCCCGCAGTCCTCCCCACAGGGACCCTGTGCAGCAGGACCTTTGCTCCCTGGGGGCTTTCAGTCCACCCAGGCACACGCCTTATAAGCTAAAGCATCTCATTTCCTTCGGTTCCGGAGGCTGTAAGTCTGTAAATCCAGTCAGTCATGCGCAGGTCCCATGTCTGGGGAGGGCTGGCTTCTGGCTGCATCCTCACTCCAGGGAGGGGGTGGGAGCTCCCCAGGGTGTTCTATGAGCATTAATCCTGTTTGGCAGGGATCCACCCTCACACCCCCATTGCCTCCCACAGGCAAACATCACCTCATTGAGTTTGGAGGACACAGACGTTCAGGCCATAGCAGAGGCCTTGGTATGGACATCTAGGGGATGGGTGGCACCAAGGCTGTGAACTCCAGCCCTCCTGTGTGCAACACAGGGCCTCCACTGCAGAGGGCGTTGGTGGCCCAGTGTAGAAGGAGCAGTGAGGTTTGATTTTCAAAGGCACTTCTGGGTTCATCTTCCCGTGGTCGTTTTATCATACAGAGAAGCACAGTGCAACTAACTCAACGTGAAATTTCGGATTCTCGGTTGCTTGGCATGGGTTTAATCTTGGGTGACGAAGGTGTTCTGTCACAGTGTACTGTCTGCTCTGCCTGAGCGGGGGGCTGTGTGCTTGGGCTGGTGTTTCACACTGGGTGCTGAGAGTAGAGCACAAGTGTGGCTGGGGACATAGATGCCACCGTGTGGCTTTGCTAACGAGGGCAACTGACCAGCTCAAGGAGCTGAGGCCCTGGCAGAGCGGCTGTGACCTCCCTGTTAGGGGAGGGGCTCCCATGCACCCGGTGGGTGGGAACACAGCAGAGGATGATATGGCCCAACGCTGAGCCTGTAATTTAGAAAAGGACTTTGGAGATGGTGCTTTAGCTGGTTTCCATCTTATACTATAAAAAGAGAAAAAATCATAGGAAGTGCAAAGTGGAGATGGGAAGATTATGGTAATATAGCTTCTCAGCTAATTGATTAGCAATTATGGTGGGTAATGTTCATTTTAATTGTGTTTAATCTCTATTTTGGTAATAAAGATTATTGTTTTGGATTATGACTTTATCCTGCTATACTAATTACTAACTTGTGAAATTAAAGTGTATATTTTCACATCTTGGAAACAATTCACAACATGCCCTTGTAGAATCGCTTCCTTTCCTGAGCAGCTGGTTATTTGGGGTTGTTTCACCCTGGACGTCTTAGAAGGGCTCAATTTTGGCAGGCAGAGTAGTGATGCTGGGTCTGTTCACCGAGAACTGCAGGGTTTCGGTTGTTGTTGTTGTTCTTTTTTTAAAGTTGTGTTTTTCAGGGAAAGAAAGAAACAGAAGATATTGCCAGGAATAAATCTGAGAAGTGAGATAACCAAAGTAGATTTTCGTGGAGAAGGGGTTCTTAATTTTAAAGCGGCCTGCACCCCTGCGTGGCCTGCGCGATGGTGACCGGGCTGCACCAGCGAGGCCCCGCCAGAGGTCTCAGGCAGCCGTGCCTGCCCCCTCCACCTGGAGACAAACATTGTTTGGGCTCATGGGTTAGTTCAGATCCAGTAGCCCACCTTCTCCTCCTGACCCTGTGAGAACACTCTAGCTCCCAGAAGCCTCCAGAGACCAAAAATCCCATGAAATATTTTTCCAGACTTCACTCAGGGTCTCTGCAAGCTCCTCACCCCTCCTTTCTCTGCCCTCAAGTACCAGAATTTCCTGAGTATCCTGCTGGCCTCCATTCTGCCCCATCTCCACCTTTTTTTTAAAGGGAGGAATAGTGAGAAAGAGAGAGGGAGAGGGAGAAAGAAAGAATTTTATTTAGTTTTGCACATGGCCTTTGTTGCTCCGACACTTCATTGCGTATGTGGTACACAATGGGGTTTGAACCAGTGTACTTGCCCATGCCAGGCAAGCACCATAAGTGCTGAGCCGCTGCTCCAGCCCCCTACACAACTTTTAAACCTAGTGTAGTATATTTTGAGAAAGTCACATACTGAAGCCATGGTAAACAACAGGAGTATTTTCCAGTCTTTTTTTTTTCTTGGTTTATATAAACCAAGTGTTGGGAAGCTTTTAAACTAGTGAACCAGATATTAAATACTTGAAGCTTTGCAGATCTCTGGGGCAACTGTCCACCTCACCACGGCTGTAGGAAAGCAGCCCTGGCAAGCATGCAAATGAACACGGTGGCCCATGCCCCCAGAACTCCGCAAGCAAGCAGCAGCAGATCTGGTCCTCTCGCTTCAGCTTGTGACTAATTTGATGGGGTAATGGAAAGTTGCCGTTTGTCAACCAAGTTTACTTTTAAATAGAATGTTGCCCACCGTCTAATACTCTAGTCCAAGTGATTGTCGGTTTGGAGGAAGTCGGGTTTGTGTTTCACAGAGACTAAGAATGAAATCGAGGGAGGCTGAGGCAGGCATTGCAGGTAGATTTCATTTTAAGAAAATAACATAAAATAACGCACAGGGAAAAAAGCAGACGCCCCCGTACCCCCAGAGTGGGAGGAGGGGACAGCGCTGAAGAGGGATTCAGGTTTGCCCTTTTTATAGGATGTTCTCCCTCAATTGGTTACGGCTCCTTTCCCCCATACCTAGGATGTGGGCCAGGGAAATTCTGGCTGGGTCCAGTCTTTGGTTTGCGCCTTGGGCATTAACAGAAAGAATGTGGTGCCTCCTTAGCAGAAAGGAGTGTCTGCATCTGGACCCACCTTGCCGGACCCTCCTTACTAGCATTGTGGATGTCAAATTGATATTAAAAGAAAAAGAACCGGTTTTCCCTTGATTGACTGGAACATTCTAACACTCTGACTGCCTAACTCTCTCCCCGTTTCACAAGCATTTCTATTCATTTCCAGTGAGATTGCACCTACTTATCAATCCACTAGTGCATGAGAAGGCTGTCCTACCTAAAATACTTCACTAATCAGAACATAAGAACTCATGAAATTTGGCTGGTAGTTTTGCTAGTCTGGGTGTTCCATTAGGTCAACGGGCTGAATGGTCCACAGAGTGACTTTCTTTACAACCCTCCCCACCCCTTGCCCAGCTTACTAGCCCAGGAGGGCCACCTGCATCCAGGATGTGTCCTTAAGACGCCACCCATCCTTGCCAAACCCACACAGAGCTTCTACTTAATACTGGTAGTGTCTTGCAACAAGCCTCCTCTGTGGTGGGTCTGGAGATAGCACTCTTAAATGTCCCAAAGGCTGAATTCACCCTCTGCCTTTTTACCTCCAACCCCCTCCGCAGTACTTGGATTGCCCTGTGGCTCCTGCTTCCCATCCCCTGCGTTTCCCAGTATTTCTCAGAAATGTGTGAGAAACAGGCCTCACAGCCATGGACACTAGAACGCGTACTCAGACTCAAAGCCCTTAAAACAGGCCAAGGAGATTCGCACAGCCTTTCCTGGTGTTGTAACAAGGGCAGTGGGAGCTTATGCTGCTCGCCGTCCCCACAGCACCTCAGAACATCGCTTCCCCATGCTGTGCCACTTGGTGAAAATTTTGCCAAACTACCTGGAGGCCAGGCCGCTGCTGACTTCCACTGCCAGAGCTTGGGCAGGAGGCGGAATGCTCTGCCCCCAGCTGTCCCCTGACTATGGAATTACAAATGCATCACATTCCTAGTGAATGTAATCCTGCAAATTCTCTGAATGAAGAGCACAGACAGCAGAGGTTGGCAGGAGCGGGCACTGGGCAGGAGCTTGGCCCAGGCCTCTGCAGCCAAGACTGCCCTTCTCCCTGAACCCCTGCAGTGGCAGGCGTTGTGCTGATGTCCTTGGAAAGCCCTGCTTGGCCCTTTTGTTTGGGCAATTTGCATTTGCTAGACAGTGGCTCAATGTGTGGAATCCAGATCCTAAATGCATTTTGGAGACATCTTTGGAGGACGTGGCTTTTCAATAGGCTTCCGCGTTAACAGCCCTAAGCTAAGGGCTGTGGCCTCTCCAAATACGGTGGTCAGGGACTCACTTCTATTTGGGAGAAGGCTTTGATTTATTTTTCTCAGCCCTTGTGCCAGAACCAACTGTATTACAGGCCATCTAATTGAGTCTTGGCAGTAGACAGCCTGGATCAAAGTCAGCCCAAGCCCAGACCTTGGATCCCAGGCCAGGGGGCACTTAGCGCGTTTCCGAAGCAAAGCACTGGGTCCACTTTCCAGCGGTTCCTGCCAACGCTCTGCCTCGGCATCCCCACTGGCTGATCGTGGGCTGTTCCACCATCAGTTCCAGAAGGAGCCTCTTGTGAGCTGTAAAAGACAACCATGAAGTGCTGCTAGGAGCTCAGCAATTGCAGGGAAAGATGGGGCACCCTCGGGGCGGGCGGGCACTCTCTTCTACCCGGGAAGCTGGGACATGGATGATCCCTCAGGGAAAAGAGCAAAAAAGGAGCATTTCACAAGGTCATAGTCAGTGGATCTCAACTACGTCTCAGATGTGTGCTAACCCAGGAACCCTACTTCCAGGAGGATCAAGAGAGGGCTGGTGACCATCAGTACTAATAGGAGTGCCAAGCCACCAAGAGAGGGTCATTTTACCCACCTGATGCATCTCAAGCTCCTTGGCCACACGGAGCAGCACCCTCCCCCCATGCTTCCCGTCAAGTGGTGCAGAGTGGTGGCGCATCTCCAAACCCTCAGCAAACACGAGCAGGACTGGCCTGGTGCCACCTCAAGGATGAGATGGGTCAGAGGTGGCTTTGGGGGCCAGGTGGTGGTATTGTCGCCAGATGAAGAAGAGTGGACACTCTCTGCTGTCCTAGGAGCTGAGGCCAGGCTGGGAGGAGAGCAGGGAGTGCCTTCTCCCCTAGCTGGAAAGTTAGGTGCTCATAGGTTCCCCAAGACATCTAACAGGTAGTTGCTATTAGGAATTGTTCACCAGCAAAGAGCTGTATGCTTCAAAACAGGAAGGGCCCAGTGAGACTTCTCTCTGTTCAGTGTCCCTTATAGTGCTTGGGCTGATCCTACCCATGGAGGACCCCACTGAGCAAGTGCCTGACTGACTCTCCCCTCCTGCTCTCCTTCTTCTCCCTCCTTTCCTAAGGACCAGTGCCGTGCGGCTTGTCTTCCCTCCCCCTTTGGAGCCTTTATTCGATTTCACCTGGCCTTTCCTGGCTACATGCACGGCTTGAGCCCTGCCTGGTGTCCTCTGTCCAGTGGAACAAGAGCCACCTGGCCATTCTCCTATTCTCCCACACTCTTCTGTGTCCCCAGGTCTCTTCACATTTTAGGGCAGTGCAGTGACCCATGCCACTCAGCACAGACTCTGGTGGCTGTGTACCCAACTACGTGCCTTGGTTGCCTCCTCCTCACAGAAACCGAGTGTCCCAGCTTTTCCTAGTCGGTGCCCATCCACCTCCAGCTGCAAGGGTGGCCTTGATAGATCAAGGGCGATCCTGTCCCTACTGTGCCTGATGGGGCAGATATGGCCACATAACCCAAGTCAGGCTTGCTGGAGGACTTCTGGGAAGGTTTTTATGCTCTCCTGGAAAAAAAAAAAACTTTAAAAATGACCTTCTCTCTGTTCCTTTGGGTTTTTGGTGATAGCTTTATTAAGGTACACTTTCCACATCATAAAGTTCACTGGCTTTAAAGGTATAATGCAATGAGTTTTAATAAGTTTGCAGACTTGTGCAACCACCACCGTAATCTAATTTTTAAAACACATTCATCACCCTAAAAGAAAGCAAGAGTTGACATGTGGCCCCCTTCTCTGCTCCCAGCCCCAGCAAGCACACAGCCTGTCTGTAGATTTGCCTTTTGCGAACCCCACACGTCAACCGGGTCTTGCTTACAGGAAGTGGGTGTCTGGCTTTCCAGTGGCAGGCATCAGGGTATTGTTAGACTGCACCTATGCTGGTCCCTTTGGTTCCAGGATTCAGGTATACACACGATGCTTAAGCATTGTTCGTTGAACACTTAGGTTGTTTTTCCTTTTCGGCTTTTAGGAAGAATGCCACTATGAGCACTTGCGCGCTGTTCTTTCTTTTTTTTTTCAGGGCTGAGGACTGAACTCGGGGCCTTGGGCGTGTTAGGAAGCACCCTGCCACTGAGCTAAATCCCCAACCCCTCATGCTGTTCTTTTCGTGGACAGGCCTTTCCCTTTCTCTTGGAAAGGTATCTGGGAGAGCAGCTGCTGTTATATGAAACCCTATGCTTGCCATTTTAGGGAACCGCTGAACTCTTCCATGGCACCTACACATTTTCCATCCCCTGCAGTGGTGAGGGCTCAAGGTGGCCCCCTCCTCACCACCGCTCATCATCGTCTTGGATAATGTTTGCTCATGTGGGTGTGCAGTGAGATCTCACTCTTTTTTTTTTTTCGAGCGAGAGAAAGAGAGAATCAATTTTATTTATTTTTTCGTCTGCCCTTTGTTGCTCTGACACTTAGCTGTGTATGTGGTGCTGGGGTTTGAACTTGGGTCCTTGCAATGACAGGCAAATGCTCCAACCACTGAGCAACTGCTCTGACCCTCACTGTGTTTTTAATATGCATTTCCCAAATGAACAATGATTTCTAGCATCTTTCTCATGTATACATTTGGTGAAATATCTATTCAAATAATTTCCTAATTTCTACAGTTGGGTTATTTGCCTTATAATTGTGTCGTATAAATTCTCTATAAATCCTAAGTCCCTGGTTCAATTTATGACTTACAATATTTCTTTGAATCAGGGCCCTGATTTCTTGGTTTGTGTTTTTCCTTTTCAGTTTCTTAATGGTGACTTTTGAAGTATAAAATTTTTTATTTTGATGAAGTCCAATTTTACTTTTATCACTTGTGTTACTGATATGTACATAAAACAAAACAAAACAAAAATTCTGCTTAACTTGAGGTCACAAAGATTTACTTCTCTGATTTCTTCTAAGAATTTTCCAGTTTTCTACATCTGTGATTCATCTATTTTGAACTCATTATTGAATATATGGTCTAAATGATTTTACATGTGGTTAATTGCTTCAGTATCATTTCTTAGAAAAATGTCTGTCCTCCTTCAAAGAGTCTTAGAAACTGTGTTGAGGGGTTGCAGCAGTGGCTTGGCAGTCCCAGCACTTGCCTGACATGTGCAAGAACTCGGGTTCGAACCCCAGCACCACATATACAACGAAATGTTGGAGCAATGAAAGCCACAAGAAAAACTAAATAAAATCCTCTCTCTCTCAAAGAGAGAGGAACAGTGAGAGAGAAAGAGAGAAAGACAGAATCAATTTTATTTAGTTTTTCATGGACTTTCGTTGCTCAGACACTTCATTGTGTACGTGGAGCTGGGGTTTGAACCCGCGTACTCATGCATGCAAGGCAAGCGCTGCAACCGCTGAGCCACCGCTCCGGCACCCCCCACCCCTTAAAAAAAAAGAAAGAAACTAAGTGGAAAACCACTTGCCTACAAAGTGAAGGGTTTAATCCTGGTTTCTCAGTTCTGTTCCATATATATGCCTGTCCTAATACCACTATTCTTATGTAGTAGGTTTGAAACCGAGAAGCTGGGGTTAATCCGTATCCGTGTTTTTCTCTCCAAGGTTGGTTGGCTGTTCTGCGTCCTTGACATTTCCACAAGAACTTGAGGATCAGCTTGTCAGTTTGTGGATGGAGGATGGGGAAGGCAGCTGGGATCTTGATACCCGATGCATTGAATCTATTCAGAGCTCATTTCTTATCACTTCATACCCATTTTTAAAATCATTGCTTTCTCTTCTTGAGTTTCAAGGTTCTTTGTGAGTTGTGTAAACACATGCTTTATATATTAAAATAAAGCCATTTTGCAAATATTTCTCCCAGTCTATGGCTCACCCTTTTATTTTCTTAAGAGTCTCCCACAGAGGAGAGAGCCAGGCACCCCATTTTTCTGTAAGGGAGTGTACTTTGGTGTGGCAGCTGAACACTCATCGTTAGGCTTTCTCCTGCGCTACCTTCCAGAAGCTTCAGAGTCTTGCATTTCTCATCGGGTCTTGGTCCATTGAGAGCTTGCTCTAGAGAAAGGTGTAAGGCCTGGGTGTGGATCACTGTCTGACTGCCTGTGTGCGTTGGCCTACTACTCTGCACCGAATTACCTTTGCTTCTTGGAGAAAGGTCAGTTTTGCACTGACGTGAGCCAATCTCCAAATCGTCTCTTCTGTTGCATTGGTACATTCACCTACGTTTTCACCAGGGCTCCTCTGCAGGTGTTGTAGTGTGGGTCCTCCAACTTTGTTCTTCTATAGAATTGGGCTGGCTTTTCTGGATCTTTTGTCTTTTCATATGCACTTTTAGAATCAGTTTGTCAATATCCACAAGATAACTCCCTGGAATCTTGACTGGCCTTCATTGGATCTATAGATTAAATTGGGAAAAATTGGTATCTTAGCAATATGGATTTTCCTGTCCAGGAACATGGAAGGCCTTTCCATTTATTTACATATTTGGTATTTTATGAGTGTTTTAGTTATCCTCACATAGATCTTTTATGTACTTTGTTAGATTTACACTTAAGTGCTTCACATCTTTGTGTGCTAATGCAAATGGAGTTATGTTTTTAATTTTAAATTCCAATGCTCATTGCTGTCTATAACAGGAAATTAATTGATCACCTTGTATCATGTAACCTTTCTATAACCACTTCTCAGTTCCAGGATAGTTTTGGTTGCTTTGTTGGGATTTTCCACATATCCTGACTTTCCATCGCTCTGTGGCTCAGTCATTGCATGTTTTGTCAGCTGCCCTGGTTGATCCTTGTTTGTGTCCTGTGTCACCTGCTAACTCCTTAGGACAGAGTCTTAGCTGTCTCCACATCCACCCCTCTCACACAGTTGACATCATGTTTGCTTGTTTGTTTGTTTGTTTGTTTTTAAAGAGAGAAGGACAGAGAGAGAGAGAGAGAGATAGAGAGAGAGAGAGAAAGAAAGAGAGAGAAAGAGAAGGAAAGAATCAATTTTATTTAATTTTCCATGTGCCTTTTGTTGCTCTGACACTTTGTTGTGTACATGGTGCTGGGGTTCAAACCCATGTCCTTGCACATGCCAGGCAAGCACTGTAACCACTGGGCCACCACTCTAGCCCCTTGGCATATTTATAAGGAGAAGATATTCAAATATTTTACAAATGAAAGCAAAATTACTTGAGTGATTTCTACTGAAACTGGATTAGGTACTTTCTTTGTGTCAGAAGACTCAAAGGAAAGACTCTGAGACCAAACCAATTTCCTTTTTTATAAAGCTTGGAACTTTTTGCTGAGTGAGTCCACAGAGGAGTCCTTGGAGTAGTGTGAGATGGGAGGACCTGGGAACTTGCTTCTTTGGGAAGACCCCTCCCTTCCATCCCATCCATTCCATCTTGTATAGCAAGATTGAGAGCCAATGACTCTGTTTTACAGATTAGGCCTTGCTGAGACCACCAGACTTGCCTGGGTTCACGTTAGTTGGAACAGGGTTGAGACTAGAAGCCACGCGTCCTGAATCCCCATGCCAGAACTCATTTCTGGTTGAAAATGAGACCTTGGCTATTCTAATTGTATGCATGAACCTGGCCACCCGTTGTGTGTGTCTGCACCTGGAATATATTTATAGCACCTGATGGTGAGAGTCATGAGACTCTTAGAGACAATGTGACATCATTGTTCTATTTTGTACTTGAGCACACCAAAATCAAGAAAGCTGACCTTTCTTAGAGGTAATGTTCATGGGGTGGGGTTTAGTCCTGCTCAGGGTGGCTGCTACTCACTCGCTTAGGGAGATCAGCTTGGAAAGAGCTTGCCCTTCTTGGTAGGCACAAGGGAGCTACTGAGCCGTGTCCCTCAGATCTGGAGAGATGTCTGGGAGGCATGAGCCTGTGCCTGGTTCAGTGTCCTGCCAGCAAACACCTTCACTGCCTAGAGTGGGGTTGTTTTTGAAATCCACATTTCAGCCACCGAGAAATGTTAACGCATCTTGACATAACAGGAGATGCCTTCCCTTTGACCCCAACAACCGGTGACACCATTAGCAGCATAACGTCTCGGCTGCTCTCCCAGCCGTTTCCCTAAGTGTAGGGATGCTCTCTGGACTCCCACTGCCTTCCCCGAGAGCTTCAGGCCCTCAGGGAGAGCTTGGGGTGCATCCCTCTCACAGGAACAGCTGATTCCTGCCCTGGAGGTTAAGTGTGAAGGGAAAACAACCGGCAAGGGAAGGAGCCTGGGGTGGGGGTGGAGGCAAGAGGTCATCAGGGCATCTGGTATGTGGAAGCTTCTCCAAATAATGTTTGTGAAGAGGATGCTTGAGTGGGAGTGTCCTCCAGGAGAGGTCCGTGTGTGGCCTGTGCCGAAGAGCCCAGCATGCACAGCTTGGGGTTTCAAGTGCACCTTGCGTTTTGGACTGGATTAAGTGATAAAGTACTGCTGCAGTGACTGCTAGGGCACGCTACATCACCCCAGAACTTAAACGGCTTCAAGCAACTGTTTCATTATCCCTCTCATACCACGGGTGACTTTGTTCAGCCAGGCGGTTCTGTTACTGGTCTCCCTTGGGGTGTCTCACGCAGATGCATTCAGATCCCGACTGGGAAGGGGCTCTCTGGAGGCCTGGCTGGGCCTCTCTGCTCCTGCCTGCTCTCGTGTATGTGTGAGCTTCATCTTTCCACTCAGCGTCCTGGGGAGCCATCCTCTGTGCTCTCTCCAGCAGGGTAGCTGGGTTTCTCTGAATGGAGGCCCTGGGCTTCACTCCCCTAGACTACTTGTGTGACTCTTTATAATGTCCCACTGGCCAAAGCAACTCACATGATCATGCTCAGAGTCCATGTGACAGGAGATTACAAAATGGCAGGAGTACCAAGAGGCATGGTACGGGGGGCCAAGTTGAGCGGCCTGCCAGAGTGGAAGAGTGGGGTGAGAGAGTGCTGCAGCTTCCTTAGGGTGCTAGCCTAGGGTGAATAGTCATGGGGACTGGCGAAGGGTGGGGCTGAAAGACGGCTGCAGGCAGTGTGAGATGACTCTTTGTTTCAGTGTCCTATGGATGGAAACAACGGAGGTCTGTAGGCAGGGCTGTGCAGCCCAGGTGCGTGGTTCAGAGGTCTCCATGGAGAGCTGTGCAGTCTGGGATGCGTGGTTCAGAGGTCTCCATGGGCAGCCATGCAGCCCGGGATGGGTGGTTCAGAGATGTCCAGGCAGGGTCGTGCAACCCGACGGGATGCGTGGTTCAGAGGTCTGCAGGCAGGGCTGTGTGGTCTGGGATGTGTGGTTCGTGTCGATGTGCCTGTAGGGGGATTTCTGGGGAGAGTGGGACAGCTGGTATTGACGGCAGTCACCTGTGAGTAGAAGATGAGCGCAGACGTGGGGTCGTAATGAGGAACAGGGATGAGTTTCTGGTTTAAGGATGATTTGGGAGAAGAAACCTTTAGGACTTGCAACTAACTTGCAGGGGATGGAGGGATGGGAGCAACCCCTGCCTGTGGCCTGGGTCTGCACACCAGTGTCCACCTGCAGGTGGACACTGCACATGGGTGAGCAAGGTTCCTATCAGATGTAAACAGATTTCAGGGAGAAGTCACAGTTATGAAGGAATATAGGTATAAAAATGAGGAAACTATTCCTAGGTGCTTAAAATAAAAAAGCCAGACGAATAAAACTTAATGAGAACCCTAACATTGGCCTGGAATTTGGAAGAGACAAAAATGGAAATTTGAAGCAACACTTTTAAGAGCAAGCCACATGCCCCACTAGTCAACGTCAGGTGCCTGGGGACCATCTGGTGTCACTGGGGCAATGGAGGCCAGCCTTGGCCCTGCTTCTCCCTGGTAGAGCAGCCACACGAGAAGAAGCACAGCATTTAAGGGATGCCTACGTGTGGTTGGCCTGGGAGGGGCCGGGCCAGAGGCCAAGCAGTTGTGGGGACTGTTGGCCTCTGGAGCTGCTGGGGGAGTTGGGAGCCTTCCTATTGGATCCTGACCTGCGTTGTTGTGGAGGCTGGATGCAGGAGTGTCTGACTTCAGGGTGCCCTAGGGAGCCTCTGATTTCACCCTCTGTTTCCCTCTCTCCTGAGGAGGCAGATTGCCTGGATCTGCAGGGCCAGGGGCCAGGGCTCTGGTTATTTTCCTTCCTTGAGTTGTTGGGAAGGGGCTTGGGAAAGTGGTGGGCCTGCCTGCTGCCCGCCTTGGCTGGAAGCTCGTGCTGTGGTTCCTGAAGCTTCCTCTCACACCAACAGGCCCAGTGGTCCATGGGGCTTTGATGTAATCAGCTCTGCGAGACGAAGGCTGGTCGGTAGGTGTGGAGGTGGATGTTACTGGAAGGCATTGTCGGTGACCTTTAGGCAGATCCCAGGCTGAACTAGAAAACAAGAAAACCAAAGCAAACCATAGGAGTGCAGGAGCGAGGAGGCACCCCCCTGCTCTGGCATGGAGGGCAGGTAGCACCTTTGGAAGGGGCTGCCCCAGACTGCCCTGGGCACACCCAATGGCAGTCCACTGGGATTCATCAGAAATACCAACACGCTGCCAACCATTTGTGTTTTAGGACCCAGGTCCTGCTAATGCCATGACCTGACCGGTATTCTCCAAGCTTCGGAGATTTTAACTGATGATTCTAAAGTTTCTCTAAGCCCGGCACATTTTAGGTAACCTTAGGTAATTTGAACTTTGGCTGTCCAGTTGCAGAGTTCAGCATGTGCCCCGCGTTGCTCTAGGGAGTGTCCCTGCACCGGAGCTTTGCTTTGTCCTTCAATCCCCAGGTATTTGGCATCACTGTTCCCATTATACAGATGAGGAGAAGGAGGCACAGAGAACTTAAGCTACTCACCGTGGCACCGTGGCAGGAAGGAGCTTGCGTGGATCCTGGAACTCAGCACAGCATGCCTTCAGGCAGTCGTCTCTGCCGCCCCCACCCCCTTCATCTGAAATCGTGGTTAGTTTGGCTTCTGGTATTTCGAAAAGAACACCTCCGAGGTGAGGACTCTCCCTGTGCTCCCCCAGAGCCCCACTTTGCCACACACTGGGGATGAAGCTGGGGGCAGGGCCAGCTGAGTTGCTTCCAGGTGTGGCAGTGGCCCTGCCTCTCACTGGGTGAGGTTTGTGGGCACAGAAGGGAAGTTCATTCATGAAGATGGTTCATTGTTCAGTTTGCCAGCACCTCTGTCCTGCTTCTTCTCAGTCTCAGGTACTGCCTTCCTCGCCTCTGCCAGCCATGGAACCGCTCATTGGCAGTGCACGATTTCTAGCTGCCGAGTCAGGTGGATGTCTGGCCCTTCTTTCCGGGTCTGCCAGTCCTGAGGGGCAGGAAGTGGTCTTAGAGGTGAAGCTGGGTACCCAGAGCCTGGGAATGCTCAGGACCCTTCCCTGTCGTTAGCAACTCTGGGCATCCCCTGCTGAGGTCTGAAGGTGAGACTGTGGCTCTCAGAGTAGGCACACAGCCCAATCATGCAGGAGGGGAGAGAAGACTGGCAGGGGGTCAGGGAGGTGAGTCTGGATTTGACAGCGGGGTCACGGAGTCTTTATAGAAGTGACTAGAAGGAGCAGGAAGAGTGTGCTGCACAGAGAGGAGCAAGAGATGGCCCCTGGATGTCCACACACATGCACACATACATGTGCAGTCACACTTGTGCACCCACCTGAACTCATGCAATGCACATGCACACCCACATGTACACACCCATGAGCACAACACACACATGTACACATATGCACATGCACAAATGCAATGCTTACACACACATATACACAGGCATGCAACACATACATGCACACACATGCACATGCATGAATGCAATGCACATGCATACTACACACATGAATGTGACACACATATGTATACGCATACATGAATGCAATGCTCACACACATGTGAATGCAACACACACATGCACACTGCAATGCACAGGCCTGTACACATATGCATGAATGCGAAGCATACACACATGTACACACAATGCACTCACACCAATGAGATGCATACACTCATGTGCACATGCAATGCATGAATGCAATGCACACATGTACACATATGCAATGCAGGTGTGCCTGTACACACCTAGGTGCACACACACACATGCCCACACATGTGGTGGAGGGACAAGAGATGAGAGAGGCAGGAGGGGAGGGGAAGAGCAGCCAGCATCTTCAGAGGACTCAGTGGGTTAAGGGGGATCAAGAGGTCAGCCAGGGCTGCAGGAGGCGGACTTGGAAGCAGGGGTAGCTTTTCCTGCTTTACACGCAGGGCAGGCTTCCTTTTTTGGAAGTGTTAGGTTCACAGCCTGATTTGGTGGAAAGTACAGATTTTCCATGTGTTACTGCCCTTGAGATGAGTGCTTTTTTTTTGTAGCAAATTTTAAGTTAAATGTGTGTTGTAATTGCTAACCCAACCTAAATACAGCCCGCGATGTGTCAAAAACAGTCAAAAAGTGGTAGGTATTGTTATTTGAAGCTGACAAAATAGCTATTTATATCTAAACCTGTAGCAAAATGTATTGAAAACATGAGCTTTCAAGAAATCAGGAATAGAAACATTCTGAAGTGGTTTTTCACTGTTTTCCAGAATATATTTCCGATAAATCCTGATATCTTTTAACATTTTCTTTCAAGGAAAGAGAGGAAACGTGTATCTGTTGTCCACTGGCTGGCCTGAGGCTCCTGTGGGGAGCCTGCTCTGATGGGTCTTGTGGGAAGTGTCTTGTGCCTCTTCTAATTCCGACAGTATAGTGGATCACACTGTGAAGTGGTACTGTGCTTAGAAAGTCCCAATCCCCACAAGACATCTTATTCTACTCTGTGCATCCACAGGTTAAGCTCTGGACCATGAGATGACCTATCTCCTGGAGCCTTTGTGGAGGCAACACACCTAGATTTGACTGGAGGAGGGAACTTGCAAGAGAGCCCTGCTGCTAAGAGACCCTTGTTCTGCTGTAGAACTAGGCACAGAGCTTCCAACGAATGTGAAATGAACCCAAATACGGCTCGAGCGTAAATGTGAGCAGAAGGACCTCTGCACGGAGGCTGTGATATGACGGTGCCTGTTCTCAAAGGCCGTCCGTGTGAAATGCTCTCGGAGACCACATTTGTACATGCACAGGCTCACAATGACCCGATTCTAATCTCTCCTGCCACCTGTAAGGCACAGCCAAATTAAACGAATACGTAGGAGACTTGTTTCGCTCAGCTCCGGCAGCAGCTACTTCCGCGGGCTTTTGCAGCTTCCTTTCCTGAAAAGGTTTGCTGTGTCTGCATGCAAGGGGCTGTCACGCTTTAGAAAAATCACAAGCAGCAAAAAGTCAGAATTGTCAGTTCAGAAGACGCTGCTTGTTCCACTGGGTACAACCGGGCAAGCGGTGCTGGCAAATGATCTTCAGAAAAAAAGAGGATGGGAGCGGCGGCGCAATGAAGATGAAAGGGGTTGCCGGCTTCATTCCCACTGAAGGCTGGCCGCAGGACCCGCAGGAGGGTGCCCGTCTATCAGATAGGTCATCTGTTGTGTAATGAAGAATAGAAGGCAGAGGTGGGCGGGAGGAGCAGGTGGGGCTCCCTCTCCAAGGGGCGGGAGAGCCAGGAAGGACCAGAACGCATGCCCTCACGAATTGCCCACCTTTAATTTACTATCCATGGCTCTGGAGCCAGGGGAGGTGAGTCCATTTATAAGGCTGTATGTACACTTGATAACTGGCCCCTCATTTCTCTGTGATCTGATTCATTATGAATTTGTTTGAATTGGTACAGAACATCTTATCAAAAGTAACTGACTAAAGCAGAGATAAAGGGTGAGCATTTGAGGATTCGGGTTCTCAAGTTTTCCTACCATCTTTTTACACTAGAAATAAATGCTTGAATTTGAAAAAAAAAAAATAAATAAATTTGAACATTCTAAAATAAATCCAAATCATCATAGCTCACATCAAATTTGAAGTATGAAATTTGAAAGTAGTTTTCATAAGTATTGTGACCTTCTGTGTATGTACATATTCCTACATTTTCATAATGAATTAAAGGAATTCAGATTTATTTTCTGTGGCTGAATTATACAGAAATTTCTAAAATGGGTATCAACTGAACACTTTTCATATAAAGAAGGAGACCAGGATATAAACTCTTTCAAAAATTTGTCC
>PVKS010008872.1:23042-66535 GCA_004027875.1 Aplodontia rufa
CTTTCTTATTGAATGTCTTTAAGCTTTCTGTGGACCTGGCTTTAGGCCTATTTATGGAAATTTAGATATTCAGGTTGATGCCCTGTGATTTTCATGAGATGTGTCAAGTAGAATGTGCCAGGACACTGAGGACATGCTGAATTGTCAACTTCTGATCTAATAAAAGGTTCAAATAACAGAAAAAAAAAAAAAAGTAACTGACATGCCAAAAATGTCCTAATCTTATTTTAGGAAAAATATAGGACCGAGAAAGAGAGGCAAGGGATCTGGGGAACGGGAGGAGGGAGGTAGCGGGGGTGGGGGTGGGGGTATTGACCAGATTGTATTGCTGTATTGTGTGCATCTATGAATATATGATAGCATATCCCATCATTACGTACAACTATAAGGCACCAATAAAAAAATAAGGAAAAAAGTCCTAATCTTGTGATATTTATGTTACCTGTCTGACACCTTGGTCTGCGTGTGCTGCGTGGTTTTATGAGGAGGGAAACGGTGGCGATTGTAGCTGCACTGTTCAATGCATGTCTTTGTCAAGGAATTTTTGCCTTGTGTGGCTCTGCTTATAATGCATGGTGTTCTGCTTTCACAAATACCCCAAAGCCTCATCCTCTATGGAAGCTGATTTATGAATATCCAATTTAAAACCTGCATGGCCTCATTGATCTGTTAAGGCCTTAGTTTCTACGAGAAGGTTCAGGTGGCGACTTGAGCCAGCTGCTGCTTGGAACTGCTAGCCAGGGCCGCCAGCTGGGGTGCTTCAAGCCTGGGGCACGGCTGAAACTTGCCTGAGCAGCAGGAAAGGACAGAGGGCTGGCCACTGAGTTTGGCTCTTCCTTCACAGGGGGACAGGAGCCCTGCTCTGCTGCCTGCCATGGAGGTTGTGGGACACACAGTAGAGCCTTTCAGCAAAATACGCTGTGGCAAAACGCCCCCCAATGTGGAGCTGTTCAATCAGATCTTTTAAGAAACACATGGCGATTGAATGAGCTGGGCTGTGGCTCCCAGGGGACTCTGCCTCCTCTGGCCAGCCTGCTGGAATCAATAATGACCATTTGTGCTTCGTGAGAGAGAGTGGGAGTCATCCTTCCTGTATTGACCGCCGGGGTGTGCACCATCCCGCCATTGCAGCAGTGTAATTGGTGTCCCCGTGCCCGTCAGCTACAGAGCTGTGGAGCAGAGCCTGGACACGGGCCTTGCCATTCATCAGGGGCCTGGGCCCTGGTGTGCCAGTACACACACACAAGCATACATCATTCATCACGTCTGCTCTCCTTCACAAATAATCTAATGGGGTATGAGTCTTTCCTTTCTGCTTTCTGACATGCAGGCCTGGCCACGGCACCCAGCAGTAAATATCTATCTTAAACAAATTGCTGTCAGTGCTAAGTCACCAGGGACGTTTAAGAGGGAATTAGGAATTAAGAATTTGTGGCAATGGGTAATAAAAGATGGATTGGTTTATTTGTGTGGCTCTGCAAATGTGTGCACTAAAATGGATAGAAAAGGATAAAATAAGACAACAGTTATGCTTCGGAATAGGTCATACTCAATTATCCAATAATTAATTTGCTAGTTACTTTGTGACAATGCGGTGTGTGTGTATTATCTGCGTATGTTACTATGTGCACTACACATGTATAAATTTACATATCATGTATATGTTAGAATGGGAAAGTTAAAGTAAATAGACTTTATATATTTCAGTGACAGTAGTTTGATTATCCAACAATTTTGCTAGGTTAAAGTGGCCCATCAAAATGCCTGCTGGCTAAATATGCTGGGTGTTAGCTTAGATTTGAATAATTAAAAATTCAAATTGAAAAAGTCGAATGTCCACATTTTAGGATTTAATCTTTTTGGCAATCTAAAGGAAAAAAAAAGTTAACAGAGGCTAAATAGTTTGGTTATCCCTGCCATCGATGCCCTGAAATAAGAAGATTATGATGTTTAAAATCAGGCTTACAGATGTATTTCTACTTTTTAAGCCAGAAAACCCTCTAAATTGTTAGGCCTAAATTCTTTAATCTCCCTGCTTAAGCCAAAAGGTGAGTTCAGGAAAAAAAAAAATCCACTATTTCAGCCCTAAAGAGGAGCTTAGCGGTGCTCCGGGAATCGATAGCCTGGTCCCACTGATCCAGCTGGCGAGGCTCAGCTCAGGGTCCTGGGGCGGGGGCAGGCCTGTCTCAGATGCACTGAAGCAATGTGGATGCTATGCAGATGTCAGCCCAGGCCTGGTTTATGTCGGAGGAAGTCCAAGAGCAGCAGGACCGCACGCCCACTTTCACCCACGCGGGAATAACGGGGGCTTGTGCGGCACTGCCTCAGCCTCCCCCATTCTGCAGGCACCCTGGGTCTCCCCCCAGTACCCCTGGCATTGTAGGCTGGGCCCATTCCTTCTCTCTGCCAGTCACAAGGACAACCTCCTTTCTAGACTTTGCAGCTTAATGGAAAAGCTTTGATGTTTTGACCAGATGGATTAAAGAAGCGTGGAATTTCCAGTCCCCGAGGAAGGGCTGATTAGAAAAATGTCCTTGGGGCAGCAGGAGCCCCTGGTGTGTGTCTAACTGTACCCACTCGCCCTGGGGGAGGAGCCAGGGCAGGAGACCAGAGACCCAGCACTGCCTCTGGGAGTCTGGGGCCTGTTGTCCTTCCCATTGGCCCAGGGAGGGGTTTTCCCTGCCCCAGAGCAGCTCCCTTGCTGGGGTAAGGGTGGTAGGGTAGGGCCTGTTCTGGGGAAGCAGAGGGTGTGCGCCATGATAGGAGCCTGGCTCTGGGTCTCCATGGTGCCCTGATGGAGGCGTTCCAGAGTTTTTGTCTGTGTTGTGACCTAACAACAAACAGCCTGCTCCCAGATTCTGCCCACGCCTTAGTGACCTGTAGAGAGGAAGCAACCAGCCATCCGCCTGGATGTCCTGTCCCTGTCACTCTGGAGAGTGAGACAACACTTGCTCTGTTCTGGTATCTGTCTCCTAAAGATCTTGGCCAGCAGACTGGGTGGGGCATCAGGGCTGGACTCTGGAAATTTCAGTGAATGCACATTCAGTTTCTTCTGGGGTTTTGTACTCCATGAAGTCTGCTCCCAGGAGGAGTGAGCTTTCCTGCGAAATGGAGCGGGGTCTCATCCCCCAGCAGGGCTCAGCCTTGGCCTGCAGGAAGCACCTGTCTCCATGCATCCCCTGGTTGGCACCTGGGCTGCTCAGACAGGTCCTGGGACATGTTCTTTCCTTCCGTTGTGTGGAGGAGCTGTCTTCATCTGGTGGCTTCAGTGGCGCTGGGGCCACCCCTGCCTCAACTGCCCCTCAGGCTTCTGCTCAAGCTTGACCCCTCCCTGCTCACCCAGGCAGCCGCCATCCCCCTCTGCCCCCCACTGCTCTCTAGCGCCCCCATCTCCATTCTTAGAAGCCACACACACACACACATTTTGCCCTGTCTGATTTCTTCTCCTTTCCAGCCAGATTTCTTCTAGTAGTCGCTCTTCTGCCGACCCTCCCCATTCTTCCCAAACGACTGCATTTGGCAGCCCCCCCATTCTCTTGCCCGGGGCCCCTGTGGCTGAACTGATGGTTGGATAAATTGGTGGCAGCATTTGGGGCTGCCGGCTGCTCAGTTCTTGCAACTCCCCCAGCCCCAGAGCCCCAGGCCTGTCCCTTCCTGGTTCCCCTCATCTCTATGGCTACATCCAGGCTCCCAGGCCTACTCCCTCCTCTCCTCTTTTGTTAAAGCTGAGCTCTTCTGAGTTGGTCCCCTTCCCTTCTCACTGTATACACACTTTCTGGAGATGTTATTCCCTCCTGGGCCTGATCACCTTGATCCCCTGTCCAGCTCAGACCTTTGAAGCTCTAGGTTGTAGGTGCCCAAGGACCTTTAGCAGTATGCAAGGTCCTCTAGGCACTAATCTGAGCAGGTCTGAAGCGCGAAGCCTCATTCTGCCTGGGTTCCGGAGATGGAAAGCCTGAGAGATCAGGTATCCTGGTGAGGGCCACTGCCAGGCTCACCGCGGGACTGTCTGCAAGTGTCTTCATGTGGCAAGGGCATGGGGCAGGGATGGAGGGCAAGGAGTGAGAAAGAGCAACAGAGGAAGAGAGACAGGGAGAGAGAAGGAGGGAGAGGGAGACACAGAGGGAGAAGGAGAGGGAGAGAGAGGGAGGGGAAGAGAGAGACAGAGAGACAGAGAGGGAGAAGGAGAGGGAGAGAAAGAAAGGGGAAGAGAGAAGGAGAGAGAGAGGGACAGAGAGGGAGAGACAGGGAAAGAGAGCGAGACAGGGAGAGAGAAGGAGAGTAAGAGGAAGAGAGAGAAAGAGGAAGAGAGAGGGAGGGGGGAGAGAGAGGGAGAGAAAGAGCAACAGAAGGAGAGAGAGAGAGAGAAAGGGAGAGAAAGAGAGGGAGAGAGCGAGATACTCCCTGGTGTTCTCAGGAGGAGGCCCACCTTCACAAGCCCAACTAGCCCTAATCATCCCACAGAGGCCTCACCTCCTATCACCACTACATTCTGTTAGGGCTTCAATCTGTGAGTCTGGAGGGACAAAGACATTGAGTCGTCAACACCCCCAGAAAAAAGCTGACAGAGCCCTGGTGGCCGCCCACGGTCTCGGGCCTGTGCTCTCGGGCCCCGGCCCCTCTGTCCTGTAGAATGCTGCTGCACAGCTGCCCATGGCACTGCCTGGGCTCCTCCGGGTGCCCTCATTTCCCTCTCCTCCGCCCCATACATACCCAGTCCCCCAGCCTTCAGCGACTACCGCAGTCCTGGATGCTCACTTCTCCTGGACCCTGGAAGCCCCTGGGAGCTTCCCCGCTCCCCTCCCCGTGCAGCCCTATTGCCAGTCAGCAGGAGAGTGGAGGTGGCCATGTCACTCCTCTGCCACCAGCCTTGTTCCACAGCAGACTTCAGGTAGCCCTGAGACTGCTGGCCCTCATCCTCCTTGCCTCACCAGCCCCATCTCCCCCGCTGCCCTGCGCATCTCCTTCCTGCTGCCAGCTCCCGCCAGCCTGCCCTGGCCACCTAGGCAGCCCTGGTGCCCAGCAGTGTCCAGCACACCAATGGCTGCCCGGTCCCTGGCAGAGTTCATTCCAACTTCAGCACTGTGGGGAAGGTGCTTTCATTCAATTTCTTCAAAAGACGATAACTGCCCTAAACTCCGCTCTTTCTGAAAGTGACTTGAAAAACGAAGATTCTTCAGTGGAGAAGAAAGTGCACCTGGGCAGGTTAGCTGCTGACCTTCAGGTTCGTTGTTCGTGTCTTCATTCACAGGTGGAACCCCCGAGCATGGTTCCTCCTTCCACAGGGGCAGCTCTGCTCATCCCAGAAGCCCATGGCCTCTGACCCTGGGGGAAGCCCTGAGCCTCCCCGTCTCCACCTTGGTTCTCTGTTGAAAGGAGGGCAGTGCTAGTGGGTCCCGGGCCCTCTTCACCTGGTTCTACGTTTGTAGGGGTATTTCCGTGGCCCACGTAGTGCTAATAAAGTGCCTACAGGACCCAAGAGCGGCGGAGATGCTCCTCTACCCTGGCTGCCACCAGGACTCACCTTGCCCGGGTCTCACGTGGATGGTTTTTCTCCAGGGCTCACCTTGGCCAGGTCCCACGTGGACGGTTTTTCTCCATGGAGAAATCACATAGCTGCTGTACCAGGTGCATTTATCACCGCATTCCAGTTGAAGAAACTGAGGCTCTGAGAAGTTCCACTGCCTGTTCAAGTCTACAGGAGGCACGTGGTGGGGCTGCTGTCCCTGCCAGGCATGGGTGACTCCAAAGCCCTGGCCCTGGGACAGGATTCCATCACCCCCATGTATGTGGGGGTTCACTCTCCAGGCTTTTTCTGAAAGAAGCTGTCCATTCGTCCCGTCTTCCATGGTTGCAGCTCGCACCGCCTTCGGGAGTCAGGTGTGGGAGTGGCTGGAGATGAGGCCTGCCCTACAAGTGCAAGGAGCTCGCCAGGTGGGCAGATGGTGGGCAGGTTAACCTGCTGCAGATGAGGGGGTGAGAGGTGGGGAGGACCAGCTCCAGGGTCTGATGGGGCCACAGGGCAGGAGAGCTTCACTAGGATACCAGGGCAGGCTTTATGGAGGATGGGGAGATGAACAGAGGTTCATGAGGGTGGGCGGACCAGCGAGAGAGCTGCAGGCCTCTGGGTACAAGAAACTAGAATGCTGAGGCCACCAGGGGGACGGTGACAGTGACTGGCCCTATGCTGTGGCAAGGGCCAGCTCCTGCTGACTGATTCTGCTTTCCTGGCAGCATGTGGCCCCTGAGCTCTGTCCTGGGTGTGGGGTCTGCCGTGGTTGACGCAGTTCTTAGGCAAGGAAATGATTCTCAGGGTGCAGGGGTGCAGACCTCGGTGTCCACAAGAGTCACCCGAATGCAGGGTCCTGGGACCCCTGGCTTCCACCCAGGAGTCTGCACGTGAACCAGCTTTGAGGAGCGAGACAAAGGACGTCCACAGGACTCAGGTTGAGCACCACGGACGCCATGTGTGACTCAAGGTTCCAGGGGGACAAGGGGCCCATGGCCGCCCTCCCAGCTGCTCTGGCTCTCCGCTGAAGGAGCCGATCAGTGCGAGTGGCAGACGCCTGCCTGCCTTTCCTCCTGCCAAGGAGAGATAATACTGTTTTCATCTATGTTACAGAGTAACAATATTAGTACAATGTTAATAAACTCACATATTAATTTTATAGACCTTGTAAGTAATATACATAGAATTATAGATGGTGACAAGAGTTCCCGCCCACAGGCAAGGGGTGGCAGGAGCTGCTTTTCAGTTGCCCATTGCAGGTACACAGAGTGAGGGCTTGGGAACACAGGCACAGCCCGTGTTTGGGCTTGCGGGGAGGAGGAAGCCTTTCTCAGGGTGGAGAAGGAGGCTGGGACGCCAGGAACTCTTTCTTGTTAGGGCTGTCCTGCTGCCAGCTCTGGGTGGCAGGGACTGTACTGTCCCAGTTGCTTACCTTGAGCAGGTCATGAGCAGGGTGGGGTCTGGGCAGACTACTGCCCAGGACAGGGACCTGGAAAGCCTGTTTCTGACTTGGCTGTCCTGACTCCTGTCAAGGGGGCCAGCCAGGCCTCCTCCAGTGCCCAGAGCTCTGGAGGGCTCCTCCTGCCCTGCGGTGCCTGGCCCTGCACACCACGTGGTGGGCACCTGTGCCTTTGGTTGGGCTCCTCTGCCTCCCTCTGGGCTTGGCGACAGGCACATCTGCACGCAGCATGCCTTTCTGCAGACCACTGAGTCGTTAGCAGAGCCCAGGAGCCCCAGATGTTAGAGGAACATGGCTGCGCTTCCTGGGCCACCGCTGGGACGAATAAACGTGGGGGAGGCGTGCAAGGAGGCAGGGTGCCGGAAGTTTGCCAAGTCGGCTCCAGATGTCGCAAGAGTAGAGCGCTGGCCTCCCACGGGGGGGGGGGGGGGGGGGGGGGGGGGGGGGGGGGGGGGGGGGGGGGGGGGGGGGGGGGGACTCGGTGACCCTGGGCTCACTGTGCGTCCAGGGGTGAGATTAGTTGTGACCCTGGGCTGGGCACTTAACCCTGTCAGTTCCCTGTCTCTAGAAGGGACCTCTGGTATCCCCAACCTCAGGGGACCCTGGGAAGTAAGGAAGGAATAATGCCAGGCAGTTAGCCTAGGCCCAGGCCCATGAGACGCCCTCCTCCACGTTCTTCTGCCACCACCCAACTCCTCATTCTCCTAGCGGGGGACCTGAAAGCAAGGTTTTGGCTCAGACTTGAGCATCTCCCACAAAACACTGCAATACAAGTGCTGGGTTTTGTTTTAGGCTGCATGTATCTTTATCTCAGTATAGTCTCGTGGAAAACAGGTTGTGGTACAGATGATCAATCGTGATGGGAAAATGGTGACACATAACGTATGGAGAAATGTCTTTGTAAATTTAATTCAATGCTTGCACTAGAAATGTATTCAGAAAAACCTTTATCTCTACCCTGCCTATCAATATCACAATTCACGGCCTCTTGAAAAGTTTCAAAGCTTGGGGCACCTGCTTCAGCCATTTCCAAAGATCATGGCCTTTCTCTCATGGATGTGTAAAGGGTTTAATTAATGCAAAGTAGGCGAGGCTGGTGACCGTGACATCACCAAACCAAGAAGCTCATGGCCTGGACTATGGTTTGGGCAAATGAGCACATTTTGTATTCTCTGAACAGAAGTGAACACTACATTGTTGGAGATTTTTTCTTCTGTCCAGAATGGTGTCCCGTTTGTGGTGATTCAGGGCTGGAGATGTTCTCTGGGTTCACCTACCAGTGTTTAGATTCAAGTCTCGTTAAAAGGAACCCTGTGTAATTGGCACCTATGGAGACATATACTCTCCATTGCTCTGGATAAAAATCATGGAGAGAGGGTTTAGTTGGAAACTGAGTTTGTGGAAATGGGAAACTGACATCATCTCGCAAATCTTTGCTTATTCCACTTTGGGTCTCATTCGTGTACTCGTTCAATATTTGTTACTTAATTTTTGTTTTGTTTTGTTCTAGCACAGGGGATTGAACACCGAGCCACATCTTCAGAACTTTTATTATTATTATTATTATTATTATTAGTTTATGAGACAGGGTCTAAGTTGCTTAGGGACTTGCTAAATTATTGAGGCTATCCTCAACCTTGCAATCCTCCTGCCTTAGCCTCCTGAATTGCTGGGATTATAGGCATGTGCCACAGAGCCCAGCTGCAATATTTGTTACTTTAAATGTTGAAAAAAGAGTAGCAAACAATTAGCAACCAAGACTTGAAGCTCGGGAAGAACCATCAAGGACCTTTCCTCATATCTCATTTTTTTTTTTAAAAAAGAGGGACAGAGAAAGAGGGAATCAATTTTATTCAATTTTTCATGTGACTTTTGTTGCTCCAACACTTCATTCTGTTTCTGTTGCTGAGGTTTGAACCTGCATCCTTGCACACAGGCAAGTGCTGTAACCGCTGAGGCACCATGCCAGCCTCTTCATTCATTCTTCAGCAACCTTTCTCTGAGGACGGGATGCAGCTCCAGGCTCTCAGACAGCCTCCATCCTCTTCGCTCCTCCCTCCGTACATGTGGAGACTTTCTTCTTTCTGGCTTAATAGTTTTCCTATTTAAAAGTACTGCAGGTGCTCATTACAGAAGAAACTTAAAATACAGAACTTAAAATACAGAAGACTAGAGAGGATCAAAAAGATCACTCAAAGTCCCCCGAGGTGGTAAAAACTATTGTTAACATTTTAGTGTTATTTTCCCAAATAATCTATCATATTGCTATGATTAGATGCTATGCATATGCAATTTTATCCTGCTATTTTATTTATTTAATGTCATAAATATTTAAAAAGTGCTCTTTACAAGTATTTCCTGACATTCTGTTAACAGAGTTTACTTAACTCTTGCTCTTCTTACCCCTTGCTGGATACAAATTGTCTTCAATGTTTTCCTAATATAAATAACTCCATGATAAACATGTCTTGGTGTAAAATCTTCCTGTGTTTAGGGATAGTCTTTAAAAGTGAAGAACAGGAGCTGGTGCAGTGGCTCAGTGCTTGCCTGGCATGCATGAGGATGCAGGTTCAAACCCCAGCACCTCATGCACAACTAAGTGTTGGAGCAACGAAAACCAGATGAAAGACTGGAGTTGTTTCTCTCTTTCTCTCTCTGTCTCACTGTCCTTCTCTCTTAAAAGAATGTGAAGGGTGGCAGTGGACTTGCTGGGTCAGAGACCAGAGACGCTTTTCATCCTTTGGGTCTGGGTGCTGCGAGGGAGTGGATGTGCCTGTTCTCAGCCGTCATTTCAACCCAGCCAGCTGGCCAAGTCCTCAACGACAAACCTTGTCGATTTGACAGGTGCTTTATTAGAACTTAAACTCCATGAAGACAGAGCTGCTTGTCTTTTTGGTTTGGGGCTCTCACTGATGTACTGTCTCCTTCCAGAATGAGTATTTGCAGGTGCCCAGTGGAGTACCTTTTCCTCCCACCTGCCATGCGTAGATCTGGATCAGAGCTGCCCTCTGCATGTCCCTGCTGAGACCTACTCCCCTCGTGCTTTACTGGGGAAACTCCAGAGCAACCTGTGTGGTCTTGCAGGACCCTGCTTCCTGCAGCAGACTCCTGCTTTCTGTTCCTTGGTTCAGGTTGCGTACGGGCTCAACAGAGATGTTCCTGCTGGATCCGCAGCCTCAGGAGACCTGGTGAGACTCTTGCTGGCTGGGTGGCAAAGGCAGGCACAGTCCTTGCTCATTGGCCTTATCCGCCACCCCCCACCAGGCTTCCACAGGGAGTCAGTGACCAATGTGCATGCTCTGTGGGGGACTTCATGCTCTGGTGGCTTGTCCCTTGCCCGCTGGTCCCTCTGACCAGCTCACACTGGTCCTTTTAGCCCCAGCTCAAAAGTCCCACCATTTTGGTAACAATGACGCTACCTCCTTTGACAGTGTCCTGCAACCGTCTGCAAACAGATGTCTCTACTCATGGCGTTGTCATTGAACAGTTGCTGGCTTTCTGTCCCCTTGCATAGGAGACCTGAGGACCTTCTCCCTTTCCCTGCGTGTCTGCATTTTGTCAACTGTCCCAGGTAACTCTTAAACTAGCTGAGGCGTCTGAGACCTTTGGCCTCATTTTGGGCTTAGAGAGTCACTGCAGCCTCTGGGGGGAGGGGGCGTCTCCCAGAAACCATAGCAGATTCCAGAGAAAGAGTGCAGGGTTCCTGGGCTCATGTGCTGCAGAGGACCCTCTGGGTCTCACGCCCACCCACAAGAAAGAGCAGAACTCAAGACAGGACTTCCTGTTTTTTAAACTTACATAAACTGTGAAAGTTTTTTTATACAACAAAATGAAAATAAAGGGTAAGTTATAAATGCCACCTCTTAATAGGACAGCAGTTAAATTGGAGTTGTACATCTTTGACCACTATGAGAAACTACTTTCATAATTGTTTTAATTTTCTCTCTTGGTGTTATGAAAACCTTCATTACACACAGTTCTATATTAGCACCTTTATTTGTAATGAAATAAAGGTTGGAAGAAATTTGAGGTTAAAACATGTCCAAGCTCCTGACGGCAGCAGTGGAGTATGTCTTGACCATGGGAATTAAGCTCTCACCCCTGATCTCATAGCCATTCCCCGTTCCTCCTCTGAACCCCCATCTTTCAAAGAAAGGTTTCCATGTGGAACGGACACATGAGATTGTAAACATACAGAAAGCTGAAACTGAAAGTTAGGTTGAGGCTGGAGCGGTGGCTCAGTGGGTAGAGCACTTGCCTGGCATGCGTGAGGACCCGGGTTCAAATCCCACCTCTATGTACACAACAAAGGATGGACGAAATAAATAAATAAAATCGATTCCCTCTCTCTCACTTACTCTGTCCCTCTGTCTCTTTCTTAAAAAAAAAGTTTGATTAGTGCTGTTCCATTTCCAGGACAAATGTCTGCTGGTGAAAATCTGCTAGATATTTTTCCTGTTATGATGGAGAAGATCAGGTCTTTATTATAAGACAAAAGAATGTCTTTTGGAAAAAAATCCCAGAAGTTTCAAAGATATTTTTCTTTTAGCAATCAAAATTGCAGTCAGATTTTTAAATTAAAAAAAAAATCTTTATTTCCTGTATTTTCAGGAGAAGAATTCATGTTGCAACACATTTTTCTTTGAGGTTCTTTGGCAGTTGAGGACATGGCAGCGCGTTTCGTTTGTGCCAGTGTGGTGGTGGGGGGATCTGGTGGTTCATTGCCATAGCAAGTCTCCCTTTTGGAATGAAAGTCAAGGGGGACATCATTAAGGGCGCTTCCCCCTCCTCCCCACTTGGTAGGTGGGGTCTTTGTCTGTGAGCTGTTTTGTCACCGTGGTCGAGAGCTCCTTTTTGTGTTTCATGGACTCTTCTACGATGCCCGTACCTGAAGACAGAACAGCAAAAAGCCTGCTGTCGAGTGTGGCAGGTTTCAAACAGCCTCTGTGCGCCCCAAATGGAGGGGATAAGTGCTGGAGCCGCAGAGAAACTAAGACACTCGAGATCATTATTTGAGGTCAGAAGGTTTCCTGCTAAAAGTCTCCCACTTAACCCCGAGGGGTCTGGACTCAAAGCATGTTCATCAGAAAGCTCTCGAGTCAGGGCTTGGCTTTGACTGCTGGGCCAAGGCTCTGACCTGTGAACCCAAGCTTTGCTGGGATGGCTGCCTGCGCAGGGCGGTGGATTTTAAAAAGCCGTTTGTGTATTTTGAGCGCGTTGTAGAAGAGGCTCCTAGCGTTGATAAGCCACGTGACGTCCCAGCCTTCGTCCTGGCAGGCTTGAGCTAGGAAGGCACTGTTGTCCTTGTCAAACAGCCAGATAGCAGGAGAATGGCACCGGCGATGACTGCAGTAACAGTGTTTATGAATCAGAAGCCGAGGTGTGACCTGCATGCCTTGGGACTTGTAAATGGATTCTGACCCAGTTCCAGGGGAGGGTCTGAAGAAGGCTTTGAGCCGAGGGAGCCCCTGCAGAGCCAAGGCCTAGCAAGGAGGCGGCTTTCAAAGGGAAGATGCTTATTTAGATGTTTAGCTTTAGTAAATATTTTTTAAAAATTGGAATCACATGACTTTGGAGCCAGGCCTCAGACAATTCAGCTCCCAGTTGGCGGTTACATGCGTACCCTAAAAAGCTGCCAAACATGGCTCTCGGCATCTGCTCTGGCTGTGAATTAATAGGGTGCAGCTCTGTTATGAATGGAAGGAACCGTGATTGATTGGACTCCTGATCAAAACCCTAATCAATGACTTGCTTGCTTCCGACTATAGATCTGGCTGGTGCAGGGCCGGTGGGGTGGGTTTTCAATCCCTGGCCACAACATGGTACGCAATGGCAGGCCAGGGAGAGGGTACGCCCTTGTCCCGTTCCTGCTGTCCTTTCGCTCATTCTTAGCATCCTGAGACAGTTCCTGTCTTGCATGAAGACTGTCTCCAAATTCTGCCTTGAAGTGGGTGCGGCCAGAAAGATCCTGAGCAACTTTCACTAAGCTCCTTCCTCTCCTACGCTCAGTGAGGGGTTCTCTGGCTGATTTGCACACACAAATGGCTGAGGCTAGCCAAGTTGGGGGCTGCCGTAAGCCAAATTTGGATTGTAAGTGATCTTTATCTTTCTTTCACTGTTTTAATCCAGAGCAGCAGTAAAAATCAGGGGGCCCATTGTGATGTGTGTGTGTGTGTGTGTGTGTGTGTGTGTGTGTGATGAGAAGCAGGAAGCCTTCCTCTTTGTTTTCCTTTTTTCATAAACGATCTCAGCATCTCAGATATTTATAATCTCTTCACTATTTGGGGAGATCTGCATTGACCAAGGATGGCATGGCACTTTGAGGGCTCAACTGGCCTTTTTGTGTCCTGGTGATTGTGGGATTATAAATAAAGGCTGCGGTCAGGGTTTGAGGCCAGGGCTGTCTGCGTGGCCCTTGGTTGCTGGTCATTCAATGGGTCAGGAAAAGGCAGAGGGAGCGCTGAGCAGGAGCTGCCTGGCAGACCCCACAGATCTGGTTTGAGCTAAGCACCAGACAGAGCAGGAAGCCTGGGAAACCTCTGGAGGAAATTTTGAGACACAGCCCGGCTTTAGCCGGTGCATTCTAACATCACTGGGAAGAATTTACCACATCACGAATTCTAGGGCTGCTGTGTGGGATGGGGGTTAGACCTGGAATTTTCCCTCCAACCCCCTTTTGCCTGCTGTGCGCGTCCTTGTGCTGAAAATCACAAATCACAAAGCCCCCGGCCGCCACGATCTCACCTTTTTGTCCTCAACAGTTGGATCCGCAAAATCGCACCATTGTGTGGGCATTTGTCTGTTTACCATAATGAAGGCAACCGGATTTGTAATTGTCTATTAAATGGTCTATTAAATAGTGTCATAGCTAGAGGGACCTCAGCAAAAATAATTCAGCTTTCAATGCTTCACAAACTCCCTCCTCACACTCCGATTCACAGCACTTTTTTTTGGAAGATAGCTTAAAGCATTTTCTTTTTTAAAAACATCTCTTAACCTGAAGCTATTCTGGTCACTTTCCTTCTCCCCCAGGAGGTCAGCTTGACCTCCATCCCTCTTGTCTTCCAACCCCCATCTGTTGACAGTGGCTTTTGTCCTGTTCTTGCAAACACTGGCTTCTCCAGGGTCCTTTGAGTTGGCTTTCTGGCCACATCCCCCTGGTCCCCCCTCACTTTTCTGCACCCCTCTGCCATTTTTAAGTCCACCCACGATGGTTAGATGGACATTCTGTTCGTATCTCTCAGGGCTGGGGTTCTCTTCTGCAACACTCCCATGTTCCCTGGCTCTCAGGTGCAAACAGCAAGCTTCTTGGAGGCATATCTTACATTTGTGTAATCCCTAAATATCAGCATTGGAGGGTAACTGAAAGAGCTGCTTGCCTAGCCCATCCCCAAAGGGGCGAGAGCTCCATTAGTGCACACAAGGTACTTTTTGGTGACATGCAGGTGTATGTTCAAAATAGTAATTAGGAACTTGTCATTTGCTGTTTACAAGTGACAATAGCTCATAACATCCATGGTTTCACACCTGAAAATAAAATAGAAAGGATGAAGCTCAAACACAGTTTTTATTTAAGAAAAAAAAGGCACAGATGCATAGGGCAAGATGACCAGGCACTTCTGTGAATGGAGTCACAGAACACTGTGAAGATGGAAGGGTTCCATCCCGTTACACACGGGGGAACCAGCTCCATCACAAGGAACTAAGCTCTGAGGAGCTGGATTTTTCTGGATTCCTGAGAGATGAGGGTTGCTGCATTGTGGGACCCCAGGGACCACCAAGCCACTGGATTTTTGAGGGCAAGGAGATGTCAACATGTGGCCCCCTGGTTGGCACAAGGAGCACCTGAGCCACTATACTGTTCTTCTGGCCAGGTCCAACTGCGTTCCCGGAGCCGTCCGGCCTCTGCCTGCGTGGCGTGTGAAGGCTGGAGTGGGGCTGGCTCTGAGTCCCTCCTCTGCAGAGCAAGAGGCGCCTGGGCCCAGGCTCCCCACCATCTCCTATTTCTGGGGCCGCACAGGGCCATCCGTCTGCTGTTCAGGATCGTTTGTGGGGATACACATTTGTGTTTGGTGCACATTTCTCACTTCTGATGCTCTCCTCCACGAAATCCACCAGGGCTTGCCAGACCCTCTTGGGGACCTGAAAGCCAGCTTCTTCTTCACAGGCAGGATCCCAGCTTTTTTGGGGTCAGCTCCAGAGCACAAATGTATCTGTGTGAGCTTCTCCTGCAAGTCTCTCCCTCCACTCATGACTGGTCTTCAGGTTGTGGTGTGATCCTGTTCTGGCCAAGAGGACCAGAGTTCCCCCTGTTGAAAAGGGAGAATGACGAGAAGGCCTTTCTACTCTGGATGTGACCGCTGTGTTCCACTGTGCCGGAGGACAGGGCCAACTCCTTGGAGATGGATGAGGAGGTACTGCAGAGCCTGTGCCTTCACTCAGTGTTGAGTCAGACCTCTGCAAATTCCTGTCTCCAGGGATCTTGTTAAACAGGATCATTAATGCTCTCATTACTTGCATCACTTTAAAAAATATTTTTTTCTAAAATCTTTTTAATAAAACATAGGCGCTTTTCTCTTCTATGTCCTAGAAGTTGCATTCTGAACAGGGGGGAATGTTGATTTTGGACTACACATCCTGGCTTTTGCTTTGGAAACTTGAGCTCCCAAGGAGTTTAGGCTGGGGAGAGAAGTTCCCAGGACTTCCCGACAAAGATGCCCATTCTTCAGAGATGGAGGTCTCAGGAAGGTTGGTCCCGTGGCCTGGGGCTCCCAACTGTGCTAGGATTCCTGTCCCCAAACCTGCTAGGGAGTCTGTGGACTTGAGTGATGAGGATGGACTGTGAAGCTGGGATGGCTGCAGATGCCCATTTCCTGGACGCCCTGGAAGCTGCCTGTATTCTTATCTGCACCAAGAGGAGGGTGGGTGCTCACCAGTGGTGCCTGCCACAGATGGCTGCCAGCCCAGCAGGAGGGGCACCTGGAATTGGGTTTGATTTGATTCTAGGGAAACCCTGAGCCCACTAGCAAGATGGATTCCTGCTGCACCTTACGGTACCGCTTGCAACGGGCCTTGTCTTGGCAGGGCTGGAAGCTGAGCTCTCCTCAGATGGGGGTAGGGTCAAGCTGTATTCACCCAGGGGAACCGAGGGTCTGCTTAGCGGCACCACATTCATGACAGTCCACCAGCCTCAGATGGTCCACCAGCCTCAGATGGTCCACCAGCCTCGGATGGTCCACCAGCCTTGGCCTCTTCCTTAGAGAGTGGCCACAGGGCTCACCCACATCATGCCACTTTTTAGCTGTCCCCTTCCACAAGAGCTTCAAGGGTGATGTCCTTTCTGGCCTCTCTCTTGGTGTCACGATACAGGTCTTTGGCAGCTGGGGCTGAGTTGTGCTGTCTCGGCATTTTCAGGCCTTGCTCTCCGGATCCTCCGACAGGTGAGCAGCTGGGAGAGAACAGCGATCGCTCTCCTCACCCCGTGCTTTTCCTTGGTGAAAATTTCCAGCACTGGCAAGGAGTTTCCTTTCCTCAGTCATATCATTTTTTTTTTTTTTAAATTTTCACTTTGGAATAATTTTAGATTTACAGAAAAATTAAGAAAAGAGTCCAGGAAAGTCCTGCCTGCCCTTCCCCCAGCGCCCCTGCTCACATCTCTGGAGCTCACTTGTCGGAGCGAAAACCGTGATGTGGGTGAGTGGCTCCTAACCTCACTAGACTTTATTTGGACCTGCCCAGTTCTTCTTTTCACAGATGTTCTTTTCCGTTCCAGAATCTGACCCGAGATCTCAAGTTGCATTTAGACTGAGTCACATTTAATTTTATTTTTGAGACAGTTCCTTCTTCCATCCAGCCTTTTGCGCACGCTTTTTAGTCGTGTATCATGTTCATCTTGTGGCCTTCTAGCCACGAAAATGTCATTCCTGTCACTGAAAGGAGAAGTCATCTCAGATAATGTGTCTTTAATAAAGTTCCCAACTTCTATACAGTATCTGCAATGCTGATAAAACTTTGACAAAATTTGGAGACAGTCTGGGCCATGTGCCAGATCTTCAGTGTAGCTTCAAAATAAAATTGGGTGAAAAATTTTCCCTAGAGAGTAGTGTGTATAAATCCTCATGAGTTAAAATACTTTTTCTTTGCATGCAAATTTAGAAATTTCCATATTCCTTCTTGTTTGTGGGCTGAAAGGTTAGGAAGGAAATGGATTTGTATTTTTATCCTTTCTGTGAAAAGATTAGCATATGCTGTCTTTAAAATGCTCTTAATAGTTTTTAATATCCGTGGACTTTCTTATAGGATCGTCTAAGTCATCCAATTGGGAAATTAATTGCTAGAGCTCATAGGTTTCCGAGTGCAGGCTGTTGAAGAGACATCTGTCAGGTGTAGCTCTGCCTGGTGGTGTCTCGAGAAAGACCCCTCCTTGGAGCTGATTTTTGGGTCCGTAGGCTCCCCCTGTGATGTCCAGGGGTCAGGGTGGAGGCTGACCTTGTCCTTTGATCACATATATTCCTTTTCACGCTGTGTCCACATTTGGTTTTGTAAAATCATAGAACAAAAAAGTGAAAGAGAGGCCTGTGATCAGTCATTTTGTCTTTGGGACACCACATTGGACGTGGCAGGTCCATTTCTCACTGAATTAGCCCTGTCTTTGGGGCATGAGCGTTTCATTATTACTTCACATCTTACAGAACTTCTGGAGATAACACTTGATAACAGGACCCAGGTCAGTCTAATCCTGATAGGCGAAGGAACACAGCACCAGTCAGCAGAGCTGTGCTCGTTATTTTATTTTTTATTTTGGTACTGGTGATTGAACCCAGAGGTGCTTAGCCACCAAGCCACATTCCCAGCCTTTCTGAATTTTTTATTTTGAGACTAAGTTGCTTAGAGCCTTGCTGAGTTGCTGGGGCTGGCTTTGAACTTGTGATCCTTCTGCTTCAGGCTCCCAAGAGGCTGGGATTACAGGTGTGCACCACTGTGCCCGGCTGTGCATATATATACTGCCCCAACTTTGTGAATTTCTTCTTCCAGTGAACATTCCCTTAAGACACGGGCACAGTCTCTGCACACTGGTGTTTGGCTCTAGGGGAGGGTAGCTTCTTTCTCTGTGCCTTTGGACCCTTGACTCAAAACTTAGTACACAACTTCTCTGTCCTTAATCTCCTCCCAATACTTAGAATCTTTTTTTTTTTTTTTTTTTGTTAGAGAGAGGGGTAGTACAGAGAGAGAAAAAAAGAGAATCAACTTTATTTAGTTTTTTCATGTGGTTGCTCTGACACTTAGTTGTATAAGTGGTGCTGGGGTTCAAACCTGCATCCTTGTGCATGCCAGACAAGTGCCATAACCGCTGAGCCACCGCTCCAGCCCAACACTTGGAACCTTACCTGTTCATGCCTTTCACATCACAGATTGCTCTGTTGTTTCCCATTCTCCTCTAAACAGGGCCCCTCCCTTAAGCCCCACGTCCTGGAGTGCAAGACTGCAGCTGAAGCCGGTGCGCCCTTCCCTTCCCCTAGCTAGACAAGGGGGCACCGATTATGTAGTGTCTGTGACGGGCCAGATGCCACTCATCCTCCTGGGATCTGCCCGAGAAATCCTCTCTTACTCCCCATATTGCACGGAGGAAATCGGCGTGCAGGGAAACTGAAGAGCTGGTCGCGGGTGAGGCCTAAGTGGAGTCCACAGATGTTAGGATTCCAGAGTCTTAGCTTCACTTCCCCTCCCAGGACCAGGCCGGCGGCCAGACGATCCATGCGGCCCAGTGAGGCCACAATAAATATTTTTCACTTATCAATCTAATGCAGTTTTTTAAGCAAGGAGGAATCTACTCCTTTAAAGGACGTTGTGACTGCATAATACAGTCTCCCAGTCTATTGTTTAACTGCCCCATGATCTTTGAATGACTTTATTGTATTACCTACTGTCATTCTTACATTCTGAAATTGATTTTGGAGCAGCTAAATCTTCCTTTGAATGGAATAATATTATGTTCCAACGGTGCCAATCTCTCTGTTCTGCACAGGCAACCAGCAAGTGCTCTCAGCCCTCGGAAGTGTCTGATTGCTTTCGCTTGTCACATGGGAACCTGGACTACCCTCTGTGCCCCTCCCCCAGGTTTAGCACCCCACTCCCACCCCCAGCAAAGCTGAGGTTGAATGCTTGGGTTTCCTAAGACTGAGTGACTGCTTTCAAATCGACCTGTGTTTCGTGATTTTCTCAGGGTTAATGGGGCACTTTCTGTGGGCAGGGGGTGGGGAGGAACAGTGACCTAGGGGTGCAGTGCTCTCCAGGCCTCCGACTCCCATGAGGCTCTCATGGATTAGCTGGAGCTGGGGTCCTTCTGTTGGAGCTGGGGTCCTTCTGCTGGAGCTGGGGTCCTTCTGTTGGAGTTGGGGTCCTTCTGCTGGAGCTGGGTCCATCTGTTCTTGACTGATTTCATCTTTCTTTATTGGACTGTTGGAAATTGTGCTTGGCTGGCTGACCTTAAGAGCGACGTGGCTTGTGAGTTCTTGGCAGGAATGTATCAGGTGCCTTCAGGAGTTGGAGGAGCTGTCAGGACCCTGGCTGGATCTCAGGAGGCATGGGGATGGCCAAAGCTAGGGCAATTGTCCAGGGATCCTGGCCACTGCAGAGTGGGGGCCAAGCAGGTCTTGGTGGTAGAATTAACTAGACCTGGACTAGGTGTGTGCCTCTCACCTCCCCCCACTGACATGGATATATGATGGTCATTCTGGACAGATCTGGTGGCTCGGTTACTGGTGAGCATTGCAGGTAGGGACAGACCTCTTAGGGTACCTTGTGTTGGTGATCCCTATGCCCTATTTTCTGTTGACTAAGAGGTGACTCACCCCCATGCCTTTGTCTTGGTTCCTCTGATCCGCTTTGCCCTGTTCACTGAACTCCACGCTGACTCAACATGGGACTCACCAAATCACATGTGACGGGCTCCAGAGGGTCACTACATTTAGAAAGAAGCCTGTCCATGCCAAGATTCACATTAAGAAATTCCCTCAGACATTTCACCTTGCTCAACGAGCCCTTTTTGGTGAGGAGCCCATCTCTAGTCTCTCTGGTGCAGCTCCTGTGCTCTGGTTTAGGTGGCAGTGTGGTCCTCATCTTCCCTTTGGTGACAGCCTGGCTTCATGGGCCCTGGAGTAATCGTGCTAGTCAAACACCCTGGTCTGTGCCCTGCACGGGGGCCCAGAGAGGTCAGCTGGCCTGCCTGGGGCCTCAGGTGGGTGCAGGGAGAAAGCCTGAGGGTCTCCTCCACCTGCCCCCATACTCACCTCTAGAGAGATCATGGCCCTGCCGTGCCCCTGGGGACTCACCTGGACGCCTTGTGGCACCCCTTGTTCCTGTGCTGGGGTTGGAGCAATCCAGGAAGATGGCACCATCAGAGTTAGCCCCACTGTTCTGATGGAGCTGGAAGAGAGAGGTCCATGATGGGGGGTTCTGGCTCACCGCCTAGGCCAGGGGGGTTCTGCAGAGGTCCATGATGGGGGCTCTCTGGCTCACCACCCAGGCCAGGGCGGTTCTGTAGAGGTTCGTCATGGGGGGCTTTGGCTGACCGCCTAGGCTAGGGCGGTTCTGCAGAGGTCCAGATAGGGGGCTCTGGCTCACTGCTTAGGCCACAAGGCCAGGGTGGTTCTGTAGAGGTCCATTATGGGGGGCTCTGGCTCACCACCCAGATCAGGGGGTTCTGTAGAGGTCCATTATGGGGAGACTCTGACTCACTGCCCAGGACAGGGCGGTTCTATAGAGGTCCATTATGGGGACTCTGGCTCATCACCCAGGTCAGGGGGTTCTGTAGAGGTCCAGATGGGGGGCTCTGACTCACCACCCAGGTCAGGGGGTTCTGTAGAGGTCCAGATGGGGGGCTCTGGCTCACCACCCAGGCCAGGGCGGTTCTATAGAGGTCCATTATGGGGACTCTGGCTCACCACCCAGGTCAGGGGGTTCTGTAGAGGTCCAGATGGGGGGCTCTGGCTCACCACCTAGGCCATGGTGGTTCTGTAGAGGTCCAGATGGGGGGCTCTGGCTCACTGCCTAAGCCACAAGGCCAGGGCGGTTCTGTAGAGCTTTAACTGCAAGGGCTCTGGCTGCTCCCAGAGGTGCAGGTGGGGAGCAGGTGTGCTTGCTGCCAGCCCTGCAGCCAGCTCCTCTGCCACCCTGGCCCTCTCCCTCCTGGTGCACCCTGCCGTTTCAGAGTGTACACTGCCTCCACTCTGGAAGCCTTGGGATCTTCCTTCCCCACATGCAGGAGGGTCTGTGGTCCAGTCTGGGGCTTCTGAGGCTGGTGGGGAAGAGCCAGTCTGAGCAGGGCTGGTGAGGGCCTCCGGGGAGCAACACAGGCCCCGGTCGGGGGCTGTATTCCAGCAGGAAAAGTTGGAAACTTGAATGTCAGAATAAAATGTGAATGTGAAATGTGAAAAAAGAAAAATTCCGGGACATGCATTTGCCTAGTATAGTGCTAATGGAGCGAGACAGGGAGACTGGGGGTTCTGAGCATTCGGAAGGGAGCTCCCAACACCCAGTGGAGCCAAGGCCCTGGCAGGATCCCCAGGTGCAGGCAGGTCGAAGCACTCCTGGTGAAGCTCTCCTGCCCGCAGAAGCAGGATCCAGCATGCCACTGGTCCCACAGCAGACTGGGTGCACTCAGAGGGCTGGCGAGAGGCAGCGAGGCAGCGACGCCAGGTCTGCCACTTGGGGGCAGCAACCCTGAGTGTTTCACGCTGCACATTGCTCTGTGAGCCCAGACTCCAGCCAAATTCCAGCCCAGACTCCAGCACACAATGAGCAGCATCTCCAATTTTAAACAGTTTAGCGGAGAAATCCTATTTTAATATCCGTCTAAAGTTTGCATTTATATTCATATTCAAATTTATCTCTGGAAAATAATCCAGAAAGCTAAGAGTCAGGCGAAAGTAATTGATAAAGCATAGAAATCGCAGCCAGGGTGGAATCGCCCTCCGAGAATCACAGTGTGTGGGCGATTTTCTGAGTGGATGACACTGGGCTTACAGTTTACGCTGGGAGTATTTGAGCTAAATTAAGTCATGAAAGAAGATAATACAATGTACCATCATTTTAAAGTAATTTAATCATGAAAACTAAAAATTTGGAAGAAAACAGATATTTTACTTAATAGAAACCATCTGTACCGTACAGTAGGCAAATTGTGTAAAAATGAATAAAACTGTCTCGGGAGGAGAGTGGCTGAGGCACCGGGGCTTACGTAATGAAGATGTATATGTGCCTCTTAGCATTTGCATTGTCTATTAGAGGAGGTAAATCGCACAGAGTATAAGGGAAACAGTTACAAATTTTATTACTGTCATATGACTGGTGACAAATGCAGTTGTGGAAATAGTGCGTGAGACGGGTCTGTTTGCAAGTCCAAGTGGCTCTCCTCTTCCAACTCAGCTTCACGGCTAAGTCTTTATTGCGCCGGGGTCACAAGATCTTTCTTTTTTTGTCTAGTTACTATTGCTTTAGTGGCGACTACCCACAAGGACCATCTTTTAACTTGTTTAGGCTCGAAGTGCGCCATTTGATTCGATTTGGCTCCACTGGGAGGCCGCTAATTTAAACACTACTGGAGCGGCCTTCCTGCCGGACTTTTGGCTGCAAGGATGCAGGCGGATGATCTGCGAAGTGTTTCTTTGCTCCTGTTGACCTGCATCAGAATGCGTTTATTTGACAGGATACTTTTGTTCCCAGTAAGAGGGGCTGGCTCGCTCCCTCTCTAATGCTGAAGGTCGAGTGGCCACATTTTTCAAAACAGGCACTTATTCCTAATCTGCAAATTAACTAAATAATCACAACCGCTAATTATACAGTATCAGGCCTGGAATACATAGGGCTTGAGTAATAAGCTGGTTTTTAAATTAAGTTGGTGACAACCACTATTAGCTGCCATGATTTAATAATCTCAATAAGTGTGCACATTTTAAAAAGGGGTGCTTGGTAATTTCCCCCCCAGCATTTGCAACTGAATCTGTTAATGAAAAGAGAACACAACAGTTTTATGTTACAAATGACACCATAATGGCTCTTCTAGACACTGAAGGATTGGGGAGCCAAGAACATGAATCGGAGACAGAGGTGAGAGAAACAGAGAAATCTGAAATCAGGATTGTTTGTGGGTGTTATGATGAATTAAGGCCAGAAAGAGAATCTGATTCCTTTTGTATATTCAGTATTTTGGGGCCATAAGAAACAGATTCCATTAACAAACATGTGAAGTCAAAACACCTCCCTTAAGATTTAGATTTGGCAAATTTAGAACAAATGAGATGCAATTTCCTACTCTGTGTGCGCGCCCGCTTTACCTAATGATGTTGTACTGCGTTGGCTGCTTGGTGGGGACTCGGTCCCCTCCATGTCCCCCTTGGCTCTCTGGCACTGTGGGAGAAGAAAAGAGAATAAGAAGTACCCACCCTAGTCTCTGCCACCCCTGCAGCCTCCCAGGAGCGGACCTGAGTTCCCTTGCTATGCTGGGGACACCCGTGCTCTTACCTCTGTCTCCGCATAGAGACTTTTTTTTTTTAGTGGTCAATTGAAATTTTATGGCTAAGTTATTTAAAAGAGACTATAGAAGAACTAAATGAGGGAAGGATGATGGAAATGCTGCGTTTCTTTTACAATAATTACTCTTGATAGCAATTTGAACTAATTTGCATTAAAAACACCCATTGAACCAATCTGCTGAAAATGGGGACTTATTGTATACTGTTTTGTAAGAACTCAGGACTCTTTTTTCCTAATCTGCATTTAGCGTAAATTATGGAAGCAGCACAGGGCCTCACGACAGGCGTCTCGGCTGAGCCTTGCTGAGGCTGGTGCTGAGCTACCTGGATGATGTGGTGGTGCCGTGCTTTGTGACAAAGTGGGTTCATTTCTCATGATCACATGATCATGCTTCCCACACGCAGTGCTTTGCAGGCTAGGAGACGAGGGCAGAGGTAGGAGCCAAAATGCCAGCCTGGCTCCTGCTTAGCATGACCTTGGTGGAAGTCCCTTATCTTCACTTCCTGGGGTGTTTATCAACAACGTTAGAAAGATATTAACAAAACATGTTAATCTCTTCCCTCTCCAAGGCCTGAGAGTGTACACACATATGGAGTGGATGCTCCACTTAATCAGACTTTCGATAAACACTGCTAATCTTGGAGAGGGTGATGGGCTCCATTCATTGCTGGTGACAGGCGATGATGCTGTTCCTCCACCCAAACCAGTGCTGGGGAAGGGGGCAGTGGGACATCTGAGTCAGTGAGGGGACCCTGTGAGCCTGGGGGAGGCTGCCCCTGCCTTAGGCTCCCCTCTACCACACCTGCTGCTTCCTTTACATTACAGAAGAAGAGAGGAGCTTCCTCTGGTTATGAGCTGGGGACTATTTGGACCCTTACTGCTCATCTCTTTAGTTTCTTCTTTTCTGACATTTTTCCTACTAGGAAACATTTAAATCTAAAAATCAGACAGGAAAGGGGTTGAAATTCAAAGGAGGGGTCTGGAGTGGTGGCTCAGTGGTAGAATGCTTGCCTGGCGTTCGCAAGGACCCGGGTTTGAATCTCAGCATATACACAACTTAGTGTTGGAGAAAGAAAACAAGATGAAAAACTAAATAAAATTGATTGTACTCTCTCTCTCTTAAGAAAAAAAAAAAAAAAGCAGGCATTTTTGTGGGCCTGGCAGCTAAGGCAAGAGTTGGGGTGTCCAGGAGGTAGAACACAGTGTATGGAGGTCACCGAGTTGGAATTTGATGTTTCCTCCCAAATCTATCGTTGTACAGATGGGGAAACAGAGGCCCCTGAGGGCAAGTGTGCCCTCTCTGCAAGCCGGATGGAGCCTGCGCATTTTTCAGGGTTTCCTTTATGTGTGTCAGCTGTCAGAAGACCACGTTTTCTTTGCCCAAACAACAGGCACCCACACACCATGCGGAATATGGAATAGAATTGGAAGTTGCAGATGTAACCTGCTGAAAGCCAATGCAGACTCCTGGTTCTCCTCGTGGCCTGGCTCCATTCTGTTCCTGGTCTTTCCACCCCCATCTGGCCCTGCTCTCTGCCTCCCTTCCTCCCTCTCTCTTCCTTCCCTTCTTTCTTTCCATTCAATTCTCTATCTCTGGTTTGCTTTCTTTCGTCCAAGCAACTTCTGAGTCCTCCTGCCATCCCTCCTGAAATTCACAGAGGAGGTCAGGTCCAAAGCCAAGGCTGCAGCGGCCAGGGCTGCCTCTGGGGCTGGAGGCAGCTGCATGGGGCTGCAGGGTGCCCGACACGGCCACTCCTAGAGGCCAGAGGAGCTTCCAGCCTTGGTGGGCCCTGCAGAGGCCAAGGAGCCCTGGGTCAGGGAAGGAAGGGCGAGAGGCAGGCAGCTCCTGCAGAGCTGCCAGGGCACCGTGTTGCGGTTGCCCTTCCCGTGCACAAGGTGGCACTCTTAAGCTTTCGAAGGAGCTGGCTCTGGGAGCAGGAATGTGGCATTCCACCCTCCCCTGGCTGCCTTCGCTCTCATGCTGCAGAGGAGGCAGGGGGAGGGAGAAAAGTTGGAGGCCTCCTTCTAGGTGCCCACAGCCCAGGGTTCCTGCCTCCCACTCCCCCTGGGAGACGCAGGCTCCCAGAGACCCTTCAAACTAAGCTAATGCTGTGATGCCCAGGACTTGCTGGTGTGGCCCTAACCCTGGTGCATCTGGACTCTCAGGCTTTGTCTCCTGAATGGGGACAAAGGAGGCAGAGCCATGAAAAGAGCAGGCTATGTCCTGCAGAACACCGATGGGCTTGAGGACAGAGGCACTGTGTCCTCCGAGTGGAGCCTAGCTGTAGTCTAAAGGGAAGTCTTGCAGTTGCACACGCAAGTAGGTCCAAAGCTGCTCTGGCAGAGGGTGCGTCGAGGGGGGGTGCTTTGGGTGTCGGGGAAATCCTCCTCTGGCGTAGGACCCTGAGCACACACACCCAGAGTCCTTTCTTGGGAGACCCTCCAAGGACCCCATGCGGGGAGGACACACCACACCTCCTTTGGCCTTAGCCTCTTGTCTGTCTGTGAGCATCTGAGGATAGACCTGCCAGGGCCAGATGCCAGTCAATGATGGACAAGAGCTGGCTTCCCTGGAAAAGCCATGCAGTCAGATCGGCCCCTTGTGACCTATCATGTGACTTAGGATCCAAAGAGAAGGGATTTTGGATGCACAGAAGAAGCTGGGGAATGGCAGGAGAGAAAGCAGTGTCAGGATTGGGGCGGACACCTGTCACGGAGGGAAGGGTGATGGGCAGAGTGGTGTGTGCTCCTGCTTGTAAGAATGGGTGGCCTGGGTAGCCTGTCCCCACCTTGCAGCCATCAGTAAAAGGATGATGGGATCAACCTGTATCTCAAGTCGTGGATTTCACAGTGACAGTGAGTCAGAACCTGCGAGACAATGTGGAGGTCACAGCAGGGGTTGGGAAGCGTGGTATTTCTTACAAATTTTGATTTAGCATATCCGTGTGCATGCACACACGCACACACAAGTGTGCCCATGTCTATACGTGTGTGTATGCATCAGGCTGTATCTGACAGTTTGGAAAGCACTGACAAAGCTCTGTAAGACAGCAGGAAACAGCGCGGCCTCAGAGTTCCGCTCAGCTCACCACCTGCTTGCAGTGTGACCTTGAACACATTGCTCAACCTCTCTGAGCTCACTGGGTCCACAGGATGAAAATAACCCATTCAATACGGAACCCAGCTGGAGAATGTGGAGACACTCTGCACATGGGGGTTGCTGGGGATCCCTGTGCTTCTTCCTTCCCATTTCCGATGTTTACTGGAACTTTCCTGCCTTGCCTCCCTCTGCTATCTAATCCCTGTATCCAGGACCTCTCCTGTGGCACATTAGCTATTTTTCAGAGACCCACTAGAGTGAATTACTGGAAGCCCCTGTGTGCTCCTGCTGTGTAAAGGAGCGACTGAAGCTTTGTGAAGAGCACAACCCATGCCTGTGTTTTGTCTGGGCGTGATTCACTTGATGTTCTCAAGGTTAAGTCCACCACACCTGGCTTCCTGCCATGGAACAACTTCAGCCTGACCCGGTCTACGGAGGGAGGTTCTGTTGGGTGGGGGACTCACGAGAACCGGGTGGACACTGAGGACCATGAGGCACGGCAGGAGTGGGACTGGGCAGTCCCTGATATCTGTTTGGAATGTTAGGGGCTCTGTCTTCATTCTCTGACCATCTTTTTAAAAAAATTTTATTTATTTTTTTTAGGAGAGAGGGGCAGTGAGAGAGAGAGAGAGAGAGAAAGAGAGAGAGAAAGAATCAATTTTATTTAGTTTTTCATGTGGCTTTCGTTGTTCCAACACTTTGTTGTGTACGTGGTACTGGGGTTTTGAACCGGTCTCCTTGTGCATGCCAGGCAATAGCCATAACAGCTGAGCCACGACTCCAGCCCCTCTGACCATCTTTTGCAAAGGCCCTGTAGCTGATTTAGACTGAGGTGTAGATGTTGTCTTGGGTCCACAAGCTGCTGTCTCTTGGTGAGGCCAGGAAGAAGGCAGAGCCAAGGGGAGGAGCGGCCACCTCCTCTGTGTGACTGCCACTCAGCCCCAGCACACCTGGATGTCAAGTCCCACCTCTGTCCTCCAGAGTCCCTGAGCTCCTGAGATCACCGGGAGGTTGACGGGTGTTCAGGGATGTAGGAGGCTTGCTCCTAGGCCAGTTCTCTTGAGACTAAAGGGACTCCACCTGGGAAGGGGGGTTCAGAGCCCAGTGTTGGTGCTGCTCCCAGGAACTCTGGGCCTGCACCGTGAACCTCAGCTTTCCCATCTGAAAAGGAGCAATTTAGTCCACAAAAGTTTTGGGGTGTTGATTAGGACACTAGCTTGGGCTCCTTCAGTCCCACATCTGATCCAACAGAAACTTTTTAACCTTCGAGAATGTCATGCAGTTATCTCTGGAGTTTCCCTATAGTTTTATAATCAACTTCACTTGACCAACCAAGAATTGATATTCAACCCAAGTACAATCTTGTCAAACCACTTAATTTTAACTCTTGGCTTGACTGCTTCTCCTGTGTTGTTAAGGGTGATACCCAACCAGCACTGCCCTGATTGGCTTTAGCACTTGCCTTGCCCAGGACATTCAAAGACACGGCAGTCAAGGGGCGCGAGTGCCTGGGGTGCCAAAGGTGTGGGAACTGCAAGGCAAACTGGTCGGAATGATCCGGATGCAGACCTTCTCAGAGCCTTGTTTCTGCAGACAGCGCTGATTGGGTGGCTTGGACTCTGCCACGGGAACGTGTTCTGAGAGGAGGAGCACTAAGGGGGTGAAGGCAGAAGCAACAAGGGTGGCAGGGAAGGAGGGGGCATTCCACCTGACAATGCAGGTGGCAGCTGCCTTTAACTTCAGTGGCTTCTTCCTTCCGTGCATGGTCCTGTCTGTCCGTCCAAGACCACTGCCCACTGCTTCCTGCTGCCTGAGATGGTTCATTTGTACTTTCCTAAGGTAAACGTGGCTGCCCTTCCACCCGCACGCACAGACATCCACTGCCGGCCACCAGTGTGAGTCCCAACACAGCTCCACGTGCGCAGATGCCACCTGCGGCTGCGTCCTTCACTCTCCCAGCAGAGCTGAGAATGTGGCAGCCTCAGGGCATGTTTTGGGACCCGTGTGTGGGATGGCAGAGGTGTGGGTGCCCGCACGTGGCTGAGGGAGCTGACATCCGTGCTGGAGCTCACCCCCGCTCATGCTTTGCACCCGGGGAGCCCCATGTGGGACAGCGCAGGCGTCTGTGGCAACCGCAGTGTTCAGGAAGTGTGGATTCACACCAGCTGCTCTTTAAACCAAGTGCCCCGTTGCTTTGTCGGCAGGCAGGTTTCTCTGAGCGCTTTCCTGAGCTGCACAGTCTCTGCCTGAAGGAGAGCAGGGCCAGCTCTTGGCTCTGGGTGCTCACCGTCAACTGGGATAAAACCGTGGTGAGCCAACACAGAAGCGCCCCGCAGTGGATGTCACATTGAATGGGACCCGCTTGCTGTGACATGGCACAGTGGCTTTACAATCCTCTCCTATCAGTGGGCCCACAGCTTCCTTCCCTAGTGGGTCTTGGCGGTGTGTTGGTGGTGCCTATTTTACAGCTGCGGAGACTCAGTGGCCAGCAGGACGCACATCCTGGCCTGAGTGATCCCATGACGCTCACTCTGGTGGGCACAGAGGCCATGATGGATACGGGAGTGGGGGTCCTGGACTACAGGGGAGGGAGCTACCACCTCAGCCTGGAGACCTGGAGAGTGAATATCTGAGCTGGGTCTTGAGGGTTGAGTAGGAGTACTCAAAGTGCAAGTTGGGAGCAGAGAAGGGAAAAGTGTTTTTGGAGCAGGGAATAACATGTGTAAAGATCTCAGGTTAGGGGCTGGAGCAGTGGCTCGCTGGTTACAGTGCTTGCCCAGCATGTGCTAGTACGTGGGTTCAAATCCCAGCATCATGTACACAATGATGTCTCAGAGTAATGAAAGTCACATGAAAAACTAAATAAAAATTGTTTCTCTCTCTCTCTCTCTGTCCCTCTCCAAAAAAAGAAAAAAAAAACTCAGGTGAGGGAGTAGAGTATTAGGTCAGGAGAGTGTGCAGGGAGCTTGGGGCAGTCTGGAAGGAAGGGAGATGGGGGCTGGATAGATTTTAAACCAGAGGACTTGCACAGATTTTTCTCTGCTTGTCCCCAGCTTCACTAGAACAAGGCCACAGGGAGCTTGTGGCTGGGGTGTCAGCTGAGTGTGGGGGTCTTTTCTCTGGGGATCACGAGCAGTCCTTCACACCTTAGCAGTAACTCAGCCCCTGGGATGAGCCCTGGCCTCCACAGCAGTATCTTTTGGCTCAGCAGATTCATCTCAGAATCTCCACCATGTTCTCTAAAAGTTAAACTCAGAATTGCCACCTGACCTGGCTCTGCCACACCTGGGCACAGGCACCCAGCATGAAAACAAGTGCACACCAATGTCCACAGCAACTCTGCTCACCACCACCGAGGACGGAAGCAGCTCAGATGCTCACCCGCAGGTGGAGAGGTAAATAAAATGCGGCATGCCCATGTAGCGGAGTGCTATTTTCCCGTGAAAAGGAACGGAGCTCAGGCTTGCTACCCAAGGATGGACCCGAGGACATTGTTAAGTGAAAGCAGCTAGATGCAAAGGGCCATGTGACTGGAGACTCCATCTGTGTGAAATACCTGGAGCAGGCACATGCTGCATCGGAGGCAGGAGGCTATGCTGCCAGGAACCGAGGCAGTGGATCAGAAGGTGACTGCATAATGTGCATGAGGATTCACTCAGTGGTGAAGCAATGCCTGAAACGAGAGGAGTGACGGTTACACATCAATGCCACCCAATTGTACTGTATGTGACTAATTGTTCCTTACGTGAATGTCACCTGAATGAAAGCACTCCTGTCTGCTCCGCGCTCCCAGCGGGCTTTGGCCTGTCAGCTGTCAGAGCTGCGGTGCGGCCACGGCCTCCTGGGAGGGCAGGCTGCGTCTGCAGATCCCCAGAGCCCCCACCTGCACCCTCCTTGGAGTCATCCTACAGACCCCTTGAGTGGGAAGACTCTTCTACCCTGGAAAGTGTTAATTCCAACCTGGCTCGCTTGACTCTATAAATCACTTTCTGGAATGCAAGAGAGTAAAGGGCGAAAGTTACTCCTTTCTTGCTCTTATAATTGCTGGGATCAATACACACAATTGATTGGAATTGAGAAATAGTCTCCAGGTAACATTTAGGAAGAATCATTGAGATTGGCACCCTGGGGGTGACTGTCTGCTACCCTCCATGGGGACAGCCTTTGGGGCTAGGGTCAGTGAGACAGGAAGTATGGCTTACATGTGTCAATCATCTGGAAGGGCCCTGCAGTAAGGCTCAGATAGATGATCCTGCCTTCAAGCCAGCACAGATGCATCTATGCCCTGACTTTATGTGAATGGCACAGGCTCAGGGACAGTGTGGCAGAAGCTGTGCATCCTCTAGGGTCCTGTGCTGGGGAGAAGCCACCAGGAGCATGGGCTGCCTTGGATGTCCTGCTTGTGTTTGTCCTTCTGTCAGCGGCTCAAAAACAGGCGGTGCCGAGGCCCAAGGGACTATTGGGGGAGACCCCTCTGCAAGAGATTGCCCTGCTACTGCGCCTGGGGACAGAAGCCCCAGAGTCTTTGTTTTGGGCACCAGGTTGGGCTGTGTGAGGCAAGGATGTGTGTCGACCACTAGGGGAGGAAAGCTGGTCTCAGAGGAGATGCCCGTTTCCAGTCCACTACCTGGGAGTGATGCTCAGGGAGGAAAAACTGCTGTTGACTCCAAATGCCTTGCTTGGTTAGACAGCTCATCAATAGAATTGGGGGACGGGATTGATCTTTTACTTATAATGCAGAACATTCAATGGATGGCAAAAATGCTTTTAAAGGGGCCCATGGAACACTTTGAAAATATTAATTAGTGTGTTGGAGCATTCTGCACAGCATATCTTGTGAGACTGCTCCAGGGGTTGCTTGGGATGAATTATTAATAAGAAGCCCTCTCTCCCTGGCGCTTCCCACCCTGATCTTGTGGGTGTTGGCGTGGGTGGGGGTGTCTGTTAGATTCATTTACTGCTTGTTGTATTGAAGTGGGGAGCGGGTTGTGCCATTAGGGTCACATAAGTGTCTCGAAGAGGAGACACACCCCAGTGCACCAAAAACATGCACTGGAAGAGAACAACGGCTGCATAAAGGCAGTGCTATGAATGCCAGGCTAGGCTGGCTTCTGTACACGTGGACCGGAAACCAGATGGGTTGGCTTTTAGGTGTGAACTTAAGGATTCAGGTTTGAAGAAGAGGACTGAGTTTAGGAAGCAGCAGCTTTTTGGAATGAATGATCAGAAAACTCCCAGAGGCTTCCTTCTTCTGATGCCCACTCTGCCCTTGTGAGTGGTGAGGACCACAGGCCCTTCCCACCAGGGCTTTCTGGTATGAGCTGAGCAAGTGCATGAGGTCACCAAGACTCACCAAGATGTAGTGCCCCAAACGAGCCACGGTTTAGGGTTCCAAGCTGGGGAAGGCTGCACCCGCTGTTTCCTAAGCAAGCATTTGTAGAAATGTAAACACATGAGTAAAGGCATTTTATTTCAAAATTGAAAGCCCATTCAGCCAAAGATCATAGAGATCTCTGCATTGAACAATGAGGACTGAGCTAAGGTAGTTGGTCTGAGCCTCCCCTACACTGGCGACAACCCAGAGTGACCACGGATTGCCTTCTGCAGCTCCCAGGTCCCCTGCTTTTGTCCCCTTCATCACACACTTGCAATTTATGGACATTGTGTCATTTTTGCTTTAAAAATTATGTGCAATTATCTTAGATTTCTGGGAAAAAGTAAAAAATTTCCTATGACGGCAGGTTTTCAACACTCTGGAATTGCAGGCAGGGATGCCACGGTGAATTTCCCCTTCCGTGTCATTGAAGTCTGCTGTGTCTACACGGCCTCCCCAGTTTGCTAGTGAGCTGGCAGCATGGCTTTCTCTGGCTCATAGGCTCAGGGAGTGTGCTCTGCTCTTGTGCATCTCTCCCCATGCTTGGAGGTACTGCGTGGACTATCCACAGCTTAGCTGGACTTTTCCTGCTGACCCCCTCCTGCCATCAGGAGGAGCAGCTCATTAGCAGCGGACGGGTGTGTCTGAGTCTCCAAAACAGCCCAACACCTCTGCTGCCATGGAATTAGGAGCAGGCGGGTCTTCTGGAGGTGACAGACCTCAGGCAGGCCAGGGTTACCGTGCTGCATCCTCTCAAGAAAGTTCTGTGGCCCATAAGTGACCTCTAGACTTTCGGAGGCAAATTTCCCTCTCTCCATCTGTCTCTCCCCGTGTCTTTCTCTCTTGCAGGTGGTGGAGAGGTGGGAGGGAAAGACCTAAGGACCAACAAAACAGAACAAAAAAATCCCCAAACTTCCTAGCTGAAGAGCCCTACAAAATTCCACACCCCCGTGTGCTATTATTTTATTTACTTCATTTCTTCAGACCTGAAAGAGGAAACATTAGCTCTGCAAACAGTTAAAATAGCATCTGGCCCCCTCCGGTGGCCTCTGATAAGGTGCCTCCTTTCTGGAGAGTGTGACACAGTCGACCAGTGTGCAGGACCCACTGTGGGGCGAGAAGCGAGGACAGGAAAGGACATGGAGCCTGCAAGGGGCCACACGGTGCCACCTAGCTCACGGCAAAGGCATCTGCAGGGAGCTGAGTGCTTCGGAAGGAGCCTGCTGGAAATTTGGGAGCTTTATTTTTATTTATTTTTTGGTGATGAGTTGAACACCCTATGCTGCCAAATCCTAAGCAGAAAGAAGCCCATGCTTGGCTTTTGTTATCAGCTAAGAGAATTAAGGTTATTTTTTTCCTTGACTCTTTCTTTTTCTTTTTTCCTGCAGCCCTAGTGGCTTGGCCGGCTTCCAGGTCAGGTAATTACATTCTGTCTTCCTAAATCCCCTTGCAGCTCCGATTGGGCGAGCTGCTCCTCACTCGGCTCCTGCAAGCTGATGTGCGGGGTGCCTGGCATCTGATGGGGTGGCATTCCAATAGTGGGTCCCCAGGTGTCCTGCGGAAGCACGCCCGCGCCTCCTGCACACAGGCCTCGTGTGCACAGGGAAGCAGTATTATTTATTGCTGGTTTCCGTCAGCAGCTGCCAACCCGAAACTATCTCTGAATGACATTTTAAATATGAAGGCCACGGTCATTAGGATGATTAGAAACAGGGGTCCATTTTGTTCACCTTCAGAATTATTGGGTGACGGAAAATGGAGTCGGGGAGTAAGAAAAGGGAGAAGACCTCCTGGAGCAGGAGACGCCCCTTGCTTCCATCAAAGGCCACTGGGGTTTGTTTTCTTTTAAATTTGCTTTTTTTGTTATTTCCGGATGAAAATTAAGGCTGATATGGCTTTTGTTATTCTCACTTTTGTTTTCTGAGGGTGAATGGAAACAGGAGTGTTTGCTATTTGTAGATATAAAATTCTGTCACCTTTAAAAAGTCTCATATTCATTCGATGCATTTCAGGTTAACTCTTCAAATGTTTATTGAGCACACACACACACCATGAAGCAAACCTTGCTAACGAGCTATTTAGCCTCATAAGCACTTACTGCTATTATTTTTTCATTAATATTTACTTTAGTTACGGATATCAAGGTGTTTTTCTAAAGAAAAAAACTCAATGGATGTAATTCCTGTAAAACAGCATCTGTATTGAAAACTTAAATAGAAATAGTATGCGTGTTTCTGCAATATATAATACTGTCCTAGACTGAGAGCTGATTCTAGTGAAAAATGCATTCTCTCAGATTGAAACCAATGTGCACCACAAAGTAGAGTTTGGGATATATGCCCAAAGGAAAAAAGAAGAAGAATGTCTGATGCGTAAAAATCATTTTCGCTTTAAAGAAAACGTCAAAGACAGCTTTTTCCTGGCTGCCACTGCAGATCCAGGAAACTGCAACTGGATGCTTCCTCTAGGCTGCTGCTGCTGAAAGGGTCCAGGTGGGTGCTGTGGCTCAGCCCTGGCTGGCACTCTCTCCCCACACCTGAGAGCAGACTTTCCCAGCACCTTTCATTTTTATTTTCTGTTCCCTTTAATTTTTCCAGCTCTGCAACGCTCCATCACTAGGTGCCACAAATTGATGGCATGCTCCATTTGTGCAGAACGACCAAAGCCACGCAGAGGGAAAAGCCCCTCCGCCTGACATTAGGTCTCATCATCCTGTGTTTAGATAATAATTTGTTTTCTCCCTTTTACCTCCCCGTACAATCACTCTTTATAAAGCACAGAGTCGAGAAGAAACACCAATTCAATCTGGTGCCCTCGCTCAGGCTTGTAACTCTAGTGACTTGCATTTCTTCCTAATTACAGGAAAAATAGCAAATCGGCGCACATCAGGAAATGGGTACACCCCCTCTGATTTACAAGGAAAAGTGTGGGGTGACTTTATAGCTCAGGAATCCAGTGAACTAAATTTATGGTTAGGTAAATGCGTGTTCTTAATGTGACGAAGGTTCTTTAACTTTTAACGCGCTTCTCCCGTGAAGCTGAGCGGGGCACACAGGGAAGTGCTGTCTACAGCTGCTGCAAATTGATTTATCCCCAGATAATAGTTGGAGCTGCAGACCACATTGTTGGGAAGAAAGAGTTCTTTAATTTTGGTGTTTGTGCGTGTTTGTGTATTGTTTATGCACCCCTGCTGCGTGCGAGCGTGGGATGGGACAATTCTCCACCGCAGGACCTGCCCCGTCCGAGCTCCACACGTCACCCCATTGGGGCGTCTCTGAGCTCCTTCCCCAGAGAGTTGCAGCTCCTGTCAACTCCTTCTTCTGCATTTGTGAAATTCTCAAATCAAGCGATCTGTGTGTGAGATTATGGGGGTCAGTGTCCTTGGCTAGACCAATTTTTGTTTGGAAGTTTTTGAGTATTGGCTGAGTGTTGTGCCTGCCTGGAGCTGCAATTGTGGACAGGCAGAGGCACCCTGATGCTGTGCTGGCCTCCCTGGGGGCTGCCCGCACAGTGAGCTGAACCCTGTGCCAGTCCATGTGGATGCAAGTTCCGTCCTTCAGAAAAGATTCCTGAACACCTACTGTGTGCAAAGCAGGATGGGTAAGACAGTTGGCCTCCACCCTCCTGATTCTCAGTCATTGAGAGAGCTGTAAAGTAAAAGGACTGCATGGAGGATTCATAGCTGAGACGCAAGGAGTCGAGGAGAGGAAGCATCACCTGCTGCCAGGTGCCCGTTGGCAGGGCCATGGGAGAGTGGAGGCCTTCAGCCCGCGGCCCTCTCTGCTAAGTCCTCCCTGCATCTCTGCTTCCCACCCACTGCAGGAATCCTGGGTGTGCAGAACGGAAGGGGGGCAGCCCAGACTGGTCAGGGTATGAGGCTCAGCAGTGTTCAGCTCTTCCCTCTCAGGCCGCCCTGGTCAGCTGGCCAATGGGCTCCCCCACTGAGGTTGTGTTCCGTTGACCTGCCCCTGCCTCCAGACCTGCACATCGTGAGCCATGCATTGCTGCCGCTGGCCTGGCCTCCACAATCCGGGCGAATGGAGACTCCCACTGTCCATGCTGTGTCCACTTGCCCCCCTGGCTCCTGCCCTAAATGCACGAACACCACCTATGCTCGCAGCCCTGCAGCAGGATTGCATGGTCCACTTCGTTACGGCTTCAAGCCTGGATGTTCGGGTTTGACCTTCTTGTGGGCAGTTGGGAACAGGGACAGGGAAGTCTAAACTATTCTCATCATTTACATAGCTCTCTCCTAGAGCTATGTAAATAAGTTCAATATAAAATATCAAGCGGATCTATTCATTTGTTCTAAAAGGTAACTGAATTTTGTCAACGTATTTTGGTTGCTTCTAGTAAATTAAGACTAAAAAATTAAGATGAAAAAACTCAGAGACAAGCAGGAATAAGGAACGAGGAGGGTCTGTCGTGAGTGACTGATTTCCTTTATTATTGCAGGAATGTGTACTGAGCAGAGACCATGAGACCAGTGCTGCAGAACCTGTCCCTCTGTCCCTCCCTCCCTCTGCCCTTCCCTGCGTACCTCCCTCGCCCTCTGGAGCATCTCTTTCGTGTGGGAACCGCGGTGGCCGCCTGCTCCCGTGGGATGTGGCAGGGTGCTGGGCATGCCGTGATGGACAGCAACCTATTTCAGGAGACCCTGTGAGATGACAACTCGGCCACACACACCTGTCACAGGGGAGCCCTGGTGAACTGTCCTTGGGGTACAGAGGAAGGAGACATCTGGGGAGACTTCTGAGCAGGTCTCATTTCCACCTTGAAGATTGAGTGGGATTCTGCTGGGAGGAGGAGGAGAGATGCTGCAGGCAGGGAACAGGTGCAGAGCAGGGGCAGGGCCTGGAACCGGGACGGTAAGCCAGGTTGTGTCCAGGGCAGCCCTCTTTGTTGGACCTTCCTGGAACCTCCCATGACTTTGGACACTCACCAGTACCTTGTCTGACTCTGCTGTTGGCTTGTGAGTAACAGGTCTATAAGAGAATGCCGATGAACCTCAGGGTCTTCACCACAAAGCGACCATGACCCTGGGTGAGAGGCAGGCTGCTTGGAGCAAGGGACCCTGGTGGCACCTACTGATTCACTGAGTAAAGGTGGAGGGAGCTTGGCAGGGGGCCACGGTGCATAGGCTGTGGAATCCTGTCCGACTGTCACAGATGTAGCCTACAATCCTGCCCTTTGGAGCAAATTCATGTTAAAAGAGAAAATGCTGGAACCTCCACTTAAGGTTCTGTCTTCACGATGTGGTAGACTTGTGTTAGACTCTTCAGGGAGATCTGTGCTAGAATCTGCTTGGCTGCCCAGTTCACACTTAAAAAGACCGCATTTGGGGGTGGAGTGTGGGCTCAGCAGTAGGGCGCTTGCCTGGCATGTGGGAGGACCTGGGTTCGAACCCCAGCACCACATACACAACTAAGTGTCAGAGCAACAAAACCCAGATCAAAAACTAAATAAAATTGATTCTTTCTGACTTTCACTATCACTCTTTCTCTTAAAAAAAAAAAAGAAAAGAAAAAGAAAAGACTGTGTTCTCCTCTGCCGCTCAGTTGGACCACACCCAGTGCACACAGCAACCTGAGCCGACCCCGGGCCGCCGTTCACCAGGTCGTTCTAAACATTGGCTCACAACGGTTGAGAGAAGCAGTCTGGCTCTTCCCTCTACAGCATGACCATGGCTGTGGCGTGGCCACCAGGAGTGAAGGGACCCGGTGCACTCTAGGAAAGCAGACCCTGAGGCACGGGTCCCCGTTCTGCAGGTGCTCAGTGACAGCTCTCTTCTACCTTCTTGAGCAAGCAGAGGAGGCAGTCGAGGCCTCCTCCCCAAGCACAGCCAGCCAGGACCTCAGACTGGGTCCAGCTGTGTCCATCAGCGCCACAGTGCACTCGGTGCCTCTGGTTCTGGAATCCTGTCTCTTCCCTTGCTGATGACCAAGGGCATAGAGCTAATGATGCACTAATGAGCCTCTGCTGTGCTTGGCCCTGTGTCTTTGTGGGGAGGCAGTGAAGGGAGGCACTGGAGGTGTGCCGCCAGCTCTGAGCACCAGAGAAGTCCCCAGTCAGCCTTGAGCTCTGAGCCGAGGGGCACAGTGGCTCACAGGTGTGCGGAAGATGAGGGTTGTGCCTGGCTTTCGGGAGGATGTGCACTGGTTGAGCGAGAGAGAGGAGGCACTCTGAGGTGGAAGAGCCCTAGACAGTGGGGACAGTGGCTCTTCTCGAACAAGGACTCATTTGAGGAGACACCCATGAACGGTGATGGGGACAACCCTGGGCAGAGCTGTGGCTTCGGGGAGTCACTGCAGGCCTCTACAGAGCAGGGCTTTAGGGAAAGGAGGTGGGAAGGCAGAGGCCCAGAGGCCTTAGTGTGAGTGAGTGGCACCCTTCCTGGGGGTGGGGCGACAAAGCAGTCTGGGCACACCCATGCTCCTCTCCCTGACGGCTGCCTACTTGATGATACGAACCTGCTGAAAGTGTCAGGCATGGGCGCTGGTCACCTCCAAGGAGCCCAAAGGATAATGGAATTTGTGTCCATGCCATTCTGGTGTGTGTGGGGATTGCCCGAAGCGGAAGTGCCTGGGCTGGCTCCCTGACCCTAGGGTCTGTTGGTCACAGAGGAAGCCGGCCAGTTCAGGTCAGTCCCCATGTATCAGGTGTCTGCTCTGAGGTTGAGCATGGGACATTGGAGAGTCAGAGACAAAGGAGACCTTTCCCTGGTCCCTGCCCCAGCTGGAAGGGACACCAACTGGGCAGAAAGGTAGTGGGATCACAAGGGCAGTGGGTGCCGGGTGGGTGGGCCACCTCAGGGTCTTTGCCTTGTCCTAAAATTGGGGGACAAACCACAGGGCCATGCTCATGTGTTTCAAAACAGCTCTTGACTCCTGGAGGACAGGGGCCAACATGAACGCGCCAGGATAAAGTGAGTGCCACCATTTGCGATGACCTCCTTCTGAGAAACTTAGCGTGGCTGACCGGTAGGAACTCACCTGTCAACCAGGTGTGGTGGTGCACATCTGTAATCCCAGTGACTAAGGAGGTTGAGGCAGGAGGATTGTAAACTCAAGGCCAGCCTGGGCAACTTAGCAAGACCCTGTCTCAAAATAAGAAATAAAAAGGGCTGGAGGTGTGGCTCAGTGGTAAAGAGCCCATGGATTCTGTTCAATCCCCAGGACTGGAAAAAGGAAAAGCAACCCACATGTCAGCTCAGGGGCCTGGCTTGGTCACCCAAACCTGTGCCGGGAGTGGGTCCTGCAGAGTTGCTGAGCAACAGCCCTCATCTTGGAACCAGGACAAAGCGTCGCTAACCAGAACGTTCACTGTCCCTTCATCCTCCCTGGAACTCAGAGGCTATGCAGGGCAGGTGGGCACTGGCTGGAAACCCCAGAGCACACTGGCCTCCTGGCCATTCTTGGGGGTGGCTGGATTGTCCTCTATGACCCCAAGAGTCTTGGTAGCCCATGAAGAAGGGAAAGAAAAAAAAGTGAAGTCCACGGAGCCATCAGCTGGTCAGGAAAAAAGCAGTTTATCCATGGAAGGGTGGCTTGAAAAAGAGGTTATGTTGGCCTGCCCTTCAAGTGTAGACAAGATAAACCCTTATGTAGGAAGGCCTGTGACACCAACCAGCAAAGCAGAAGGGACAACTCTGGCCAGTGGTTTTCAGCGAATGCCGACTCAGGCTGAGCTATGTGGGTACGTGTAGGCAGAGGCTGGAGTAACATGCTCTGCCTGGTGCGCTATGGTCCCTGACACTATGAAGCATTTCAAAATAGGGAGAGCGGTCCCTTGTGAGAGGGCCAGGAACAACCCTGGAAAGGGGAGACCTTCTCATGTGCTAACCTTCAAAGTGAGCAAGTCTATTTATCAAAGTGTTATGAATTTTCCGAATCCAGTCTTTCCTATTATTATCTTCTTTTGGGTGACACAGGGAGGAATGCCTGCCTCCTGAAGGCTGGGAATGGAGACATTGAGTCTGTTGTGAGGGATTTAAGACAGACCCAGCGTTGTCCTTTCAGAGGTGGCAATCAGGACAGCAGTGTCCCTCTCTTAAGGATCAAGACTTAGACTAAAGAAGGAGGATTTTTTTTTTTTAAATATAGAGAGGGAGGGAGCAAGGGAGGGAGAGACAGAATCAATTTTATTTATTTTTTTCATGATGCCTCTGTTTCTCTGACAGTTGTGTATGTGGTGCTGGGATTCGAACCCGTGTCCTTGTGCATTCCAGGAAAGTGCCGGAGCTGCTGAGCCACTGCTCCAGCCCCAAGAATAAGGAATTTAACCTTGATGCAAATGTTGAATTTTTTCATGAAAACAGCAGCTGTTATCAAACCCCAGCACAGATGCACTAGCAGTGTACGGTTTACACACACACAGCTGAAATGATAAATTTTTTAGTGAAATAAACATTTTGCACTTCTAGCATGTGCCTGATGGTTATTGATTATTTGTGCACGTGTGCGTGCGCGCACACACACACAAACCGGAAGAAAGGACGTTCTTGGCATTGGGGTTTTTCCAGCTTTGCTAAACTTCACATTCCTTTTGGAAACAGCCAGCTAAGTTAAGTTTCCAAATTATGCCAATACTTCCAGCTGATTCGCACCCTGTCCCCTGCCCAGTCTGAGTGTGTGTCCAGATGAAGTCACCGGAGGAAGGATGAGGGATGCCCTCTGTTGAGGTCTCCCAGAGGTGCAGGAAGCTTCCTCTTGGGCAGCCCTGCAGGGAGGAAGGCTGAGTAGCTCTCACTCAAGGTGGGTTCCCCACGCTTCACCTAGAGTTAAATTGTCCCCAGAAAGGCCAGAGCGGCACATGGGCCAGCGGTCACCTGGGGTTTCTGGAGCCAGCTCTTCTCCCCGGCCCCTGCGCACCCACCCCTGCCCTTTCCACTCCCAGCCGGGTGCACCCCGGGCGCGCCCCTGGGAAGCCCCAGGCCCCGCAGCCACGCGGCCAGCCTACGCGCCTGCCCGGCCGCCCGCCGCTGCCATCGCACCGGCCGGGAGCGCGGTTAATTAGAAGCCCAGCCGGTGCAGCCCCGCCCGCGTCCCGCGCTCGGGGGCGCCCTCCCCGCAGCCCCCGGCCCTTTGATCGCCTGCGGCCCCGCGGCCCGCACCGCGGCGGGCAGGTGGCGGCAGCGGGGCGCGGCGCGCTCTGGCGCTCGGGTCCCCGGGCCGCGGTGTGCTCCCCGCCACGCCGCACATCAAGGCCGGGCCGGCGGCGGGCGCCTTCATTAGCAGCCTGAAATTATAATATTATGTTAAAGAACAAAGCTACTCCCCAGAAAAATATGTGCTGCATATCTGACAAAGATAAATTGGATTATTCAAAATATTCTTGATGAAATGTTACGTTTTGCAACTAATTATCAATCTGTTTTATCTGCAGACCAGCTGGGCATTTTTGTGCATGCAAGCCCTGCCTTCCCAATGATCTTAAGATGTCACTGTGGCGTTTACATCTTTTATTTCAAGATTTAAATAACTAGGAAGTAGCTAATGTAATTCACTGCTGAGAAGAAAGGCCAGCTCCTTGATTCCTTTCCAAAGCCATCTCCTCCTAATGAACTTCTTTGGACTGTGAGTAATGAGGCTTTATTCAAATAATGTTTAAGGAAGCCTCTGTCAGGGTAATCTCTTAAAGAAGGGAACGATGTTTAATACATTTAAAACATCTCAATTCATATGATATTAGCCTGTGAAGCCGCTCACAGTAGCCCTGGCCTGCAGGAACGGGGCTGCTCTTCCAGAGGACCACGTGCCCACATTTGTCACCAAGCCCTCTCCCCCCGCACAGAGTGCAGAAGCCGGCTCTCCTTTTTGTCCGGTGTTTTCCAGGGCTGGTTGATGTAAACCCTCCGCATTAAGAAGATCCAGCATTCTGCTCTTGTCTCCCCATCAAAATCTCTCTCCTGATTCTATCCTGGGGATTTGTCAATATAGTTTTCTTGTTTTGTGAGCATTTTCTGGTTTGAGACAGCAGAAAAACGGGATCAGGGAGATTCTAGACCTTTCACACTTTCCTAGGGGAGGGAGCCGGCAGCCAGGAAGGGCACTCTGTGGGGCAGTCCACCCCTGGGTCTGGCACAAGTGGCAAGCGCTTCCTCCATGTGGAGAAGGGAGAGCTGTGGGTGGGGGTGCAGGAGCACGTGGGGTGCGTCCCCACCTGCCCTGGCCCGCCCTCATTCTGTACAGTGGAGATGAGGATAAGAGCACCCCCATCTGCTAGCGATCTTCCCTTGTTTAGTTCAGTGGGAGCTCAGCGGAGAAGGCAAGGCCCAGAGTCACTTGCACTGCACGGCTGGGCAAGCTGAGGCCCACGGAAGGGCCGGTGCGATGGGGAGGTGGCGCTGTGGGCGTTCCACCCGGCCTCCGGGTTCAGAGAGCCCTAGCACAGGATGAAAGCTGAAGGGTAGCTGATGGGAGGAGCGCGTGCGGAGCCTGTCAGAACTGGATTCCCCTTCTCAGTTGAGAGGTCTTCAAAGTGGCTGTGAGGGAGCGCACCGAGGAAAATCAAGCAGCCATTTTCCCTCGAAAAGTGACAGAACACGCATCCTCCTTGCTTTCCTAATTGATATCATTGTGACTGCTTTTCCATAAAATTATCCCCAGACAGGTTCTCCCGGCTGCACTGAGCCGTTTGAAGTTTTGCACGAAGCACATCCCGCGTGTGCCCCGCTCTACCCTCCTGCCTCACGCCCTCCTTATTTGGCCTGGCTAGGTGATGTCTTTTGTCAAATAGCGGGGAAGGTGCCACTGACCTAACCACCCCATTTGAGCCCTGGATCTTCCGCTTTGGGCTTCCTGCACCAGTGGCTGAATTACAAAGCAGATTTCAGGGGACACTGCCACCTTCTTAAACCTCTCTGAGGTTTGTTCAGACTGCGTGTTCACCGCCCAGGGCTCCTTGCTGGGGGTCCGAGCCATCCGGGGCTCTGAGCAGAGCCCGCTAGCCATTGCCTCTCCCAATGGGCTCCTGGCCTTTTGTCCAAGAGACTTCTGGGCTCTCCCCAGAGGATGCTGGAAGCTCTGTGTGGAAATCTTTCTGCCACAGATTCTGATTCATAGAGTCCCAAATATTGGGCCTTGTGGCTTTTTCTAAAATAATTTATAATCTGAAAATAAGTATATTTATATTTTGGAAGCCATAATCTTTATCTGTTGTAGTAGGAGAGGCATAGTGGGGTATGTGGGGGGTATGTGTGTGTGATTGTGTGGTGTGGATGTGTGTGTGCGGTATAAGTGTGTGATGTGTGTGTGTGGCATGTGTGATGTGTGTGATGTGTGATATGTGTGATTGTGTGGTGCGTGTGATGTGTCCATGTACTATAATGTGTGTGGCACTGTGTGTGTGTGCCGTGTGTGGCATGTGGGGTGTGTGTGTGATGTGTGGTATGTGTGATTGTGTGGTGCGTGTGATGTGTCCATGTACTATAATGTGTGTGGCACTGTGTGTGTGTGCCGTGTGTGGCATGTGGGGTGTGTGTGTCACTGAGCATTGCGTGGCACTGAAGGCCTAGTTT
>PVKS010008873.1:0-66417 GCA_004027875.1 Aplodontia rufa
AGAGCTAAATAGAAACTTCTCACCAGAGGACATTGATCAAGCCAATGAATACATGAGAAAGTGCTCTAAATCACTAGTAATCAGAGAAATGCAAATGAAAACCACATTAAGATATCACCTTATGCCAGTCAGAATGGCAAAGATGAAGAAAATAAACAATAATAGATGCTGGAGGGGCTGTGGAGAGATAGGCACACTAGCACACTGTTGGTGGAGCTGCAGACTGGTACAGCCCCTCTGGAAAGCAGTGTGGAGAATTCTCAAAAAACTAGGGATGAGCCCACCATACGACCCTGCTATTCCACTCCTGGGAATCTTTCCAGGGAATTTAGAATGAGCACATTACAGTGACACAGGAATATCTATGTTCATAGCAGCTCAATTTACTATTGCTAGATTATGGAAACAACCCAGACGTCCCTCACTGGATGAATGGATCCAAAAACCATGGAATTTTACACAGCAATTAGAAACAATGATATTGCAGCCTTTGAAGGTAAATGGATGGCTATGGAAGAAATTATGCTGAGTAAAATCAGCTTAATCCAGAGAACTAATGGTAGATTGTCTCCACTCATCTGTGGAGGTTGGGAATAGACCCTGGCCAGTGAGAAAGTTGGTCTATTATCATGTTTTAAATCCAGATAAGATGTAATGCTATACAACATAATCCCTTTTTTAGAGATATTGTGAGAAGGGGAAGGGAGGGATAAGGGTGGGTAATTTGGGGGGCACTCCTGGGGGTAATTGTAATATCTAGAATCTATACACATTTTATATTATTTTGTTAAAAACTTGTATGGTTTTTCAAAAATTTAAAAAAAGTAGTAAAGATTTGAACAGACACTTCACCAAAGGGGATAGAATGAGAAATAAATTAATGAAAAGATGCTCAAAGATCATTGGTTGTTAGAGAAATACAAGTCAAAACCAAAATTAGATACCATTTTGTACCTATTAGAATGACTAGAATTAAAAATACTAACCATTCCAAATATTGGAAAGGATGGGGTGAACTGAAATCCCTGTATGTTGCTAGTGAAAATGGAAAATGAAATTATACATCCAGTTTGGAAAAAGTTTGAGAATTTCTTGACAAGCTCGACGTACATGTTATGGTTTGGGTGTTGAATGTCTGCCTGAGTCTCACGTATTCAGAGGTGGAGCTTTTGCAAAGGGACTGGATCACAAGAGCCCTGACCTCCATCAGTGGATTAATCTACTCAAGGCCAAATGGATGACTGGAAGGTGGGTCCTGCTTGGGGGAAAGAAGTCACTGGGTGCCTGACCTGGAAGGGTTTATCTTCTCTCCTGCCTCTTCCTCTCTTTCTCTGCTTTCCAGCTGCCATGGACTAAGCAGCTCTTCTCCACTACAGCCTTCTGCTATGATGTTCCGCCACACCTCGGACCCAGAGCCACAGAGCCAGCCAACCACAGACTGAAACCTCTAAAACCACCAACCAAAATAAATCTATCCTCCTCCAGGCTCTTAATGTCAGGCATTTTGGTCACTGATGAAAAAATGACTAATACAGTACACATTCCATACAATCCAACCATTCCATGCCTACATATTCCAAAGGAAATGAAACATGTTTGCACATAATGACTTGTTCATGAATTCTTGTTCATAACAGATTTCTTTGTAAATGCTGAAAACTGGAAACAATCCAAATGTCCATAAATAAGTGAAAGAATAAACACACTGTATTGTAACAATGTGTTACAATGTGTAACAATGTGTTACAAATAGAATGGATGCTATTTGTCAATAAAAGGAAACATACTACATATCTGAAACTCATTGATGAAAGAAGCCAGACCAAAAAATAAATAAATAAATAAGAGGGAATTACAGACAGTGTAATTCCAGGTACATAAACTTCTGGCAAATATAAAGTAGTGTTTATGGACCTTATGTGAATCAGTGGCTTGCCTGGGTTTGTGGAGGTACACAGAGGATGAGTACAGGAAAGAGTATAGAGGGGCATAAGGAAACCTCGGGGTCCCTGGGAATGCTCATTTTCTTGATTGTGGTGAGAGTTTCATGGTTTCATACATGTCAAGATAAATCAAATAGCTTTCCTTGGGTGATACTTATGTATGTTTAACTATTGCTCAGTAAAACTATCATAATAAACATCTAAAAGCATAACCACCATACTATTATCATATCTAAAAAATTAAGAATAATTCTGAGTATCAGGGTTGAATACTTTCATTGGAAAGTCAAGGTTTCCTTTCTATGGTTATCATGAGAATTTATATTCTTGGTTTGTTAATCTGAAGTATGATCTAAACAAGGTCTAAAGAGTGTAACTTTTTTTTCATGAAGCAAATATGTCAGGAACTCCCACATAATTTTATGAGATAGTAATCAAACACTAAAAATCACTGAGCAGAAGAGTACCAAAAACATTTTAGGGACATTCATAGGAACTGTTATACAGAAAACAAAATCCAATGTAGAATATGATAAATTTTTTCTGACCTGGTAATCTAAATTTCTTCACTGTGTTAATTTGGTGACATTATGACCTCATTAAAGCTGATATATGTCTGGCTGTCCAGACAATGTGGTATCACTGCTGGCTTTAATTAGTGACCATCATGAATGACCATTTGGAGACATATTTATTGAGTCACGTATTTATTGAGTGTCCCTTAGTTAGTGTAGGGGACAAAAAGATGGACTAAATATAGTTCCCATCCTCAAATACTCAAGACATTAGAAAATGGTGGTTAGTGGAGAAAATGAATGACTTAAATAGAAGGTTGAAAATTATCAGGCAAAATAAGAATTACGAAACGATTTGGGAGGACAAAGATGTTACTTCTAACTGGAAAAGTAGGGAAGAATTTAGGAACATGTTTAATGTGAGTCTTAAAGCTCAGATCTACTTTTGGATGTGAGGCAAGGAAAAATATTATCAAGAGAGAGGGAAGTGTAGACGTGAATATAGAAAGGTGGTCAGTTCAGAAATTTGTGAAAATTCTGGTGGAGTCCCCAGAGTGCTAGGACAAGGACAGTAAGACTGAAGGCAACATGGGAGGCTGGAAAACAGATTATGAGGTATCTTGAACAGTATACTAAGGAAGTTAGACTCTGCAGACAATGTGATATCACTGTTGGCATTAACGAGTGATCATTAGCAACCTGTTTCAGGAAGCTTCTCTTGGAGTAGGTCCCTGTTAGCATAAGGACACAAAACAGAGGTAGGAAGAGTCTGTGCATAGGATGCACAGACAGAGAAGGCCTGGAGAACGAAGTGGAGGGGGAGGGAATAGTAAATTCCTGGCTTAACTAGATGGTTCAATGTTAGGGGATAAAAAAAGACTAAAAATAAAACTCTTTGGAATAATTAAATCTGAAGCTATCAAAGAAAAAATTAAAAGTTCTCATTTCTTTTTCCTTTTTTAAAGAGAGAGACAGGGCTGGAGCGGTGGCTCAGTGGTTGCAGTGCTTGCCTGGTATACCAAGGATACAAGTTCAAACCCCAGCACCACTTATACAACAGTGTCAGAGCAATAAGGGCCATATGAAAAACTAAATAAAAATTGATTCTTTCTCTCTCTCTCGCTGTCCCTCTCTATTAAAAAATAAATAGAGAGACAGTGAGAGACAGAGAAAAAGAGAGAATCAACTTTATTTAGTTGTTCACATGGCCTTAGTTGCTCCAACACTTAGTTGTGTACGTGGTGCTGGGGTTTGAACCTGGGTCCTCGTGCATGCCAGGCAAGCACTGCAACCACTGAGCCACCGCTCCAGCCCCCAAAAGTTGTCATTTCTTATCAATAAAATTCACATTCAGATAAATCTATTTCACTTGAACAAAAATACATGCTTTATTTTTGTGATGTTTATAGAGGATCATGTTGTTTAACAGAATGCATTACTGAACATACTGTCACTAGAAGAGAAGGTGGTGACATTCCCAAATATCACACATTATTGTCAGTCCCAAAGATATGCTATGCGTTGTGATCCTTTTTATGAATAATGTGTGGTTTATTTTTATTCAACAGCACACCACATGTTTTGGTTTTTAACAGATGGCAAACTCTTTTTTATCACGGTTTTAAGCTTGCACACTGGGAATGAAAACTATTTATACAGTAAACACTTTAGCTGATCCTATCTTTGGACAAGTTTAATTAAAGAATGAGATACCAATTGCACAATCAAGGAGACTCATGGGAGGAAGCAGGAACTTGCTTCCTTGCTGAATACATTATTTTACCCCAGCAATTTAAAGCACACATGGAAATTAATGGCACTAGTGAGTTTTATAATAAATCCCTTAAGCATTTTGCTTTTTTTTGTTAGCTGTTTTCAAACTCCAGTGTTAATAAAGATTTAACACCCAAGGTAGCAAGACAACTTAACTTATTCTTTAATGAGATGCCATGAAAAGCAAGCCTTAAACAACTCCCCAATATCCTCACACCTCATTCAGCTTGTAGATGTTCACTTTCCACATCTAAACACTTTCTAGAGAAAACATCCCTGGAGATTTGGCATCTTTCTCTTGCAATTAAGAGGTTACAAACACTGGGATGTCATGTGGATACTGCTGATCGCATTCATCAAGAGCCTCTTGGAAGAGGAACATACACAAATGAACAGTATTATTCTTCTCTTACATATGGATTTGGGAATAGTATGTCATTTTATATAAAGTAATCACTGGAGGGGAAGTAACCATACTGGTTGATCATAACTATTTAGTATGGCACCAGTCACCAAGCAACATGGACATGCCAGGTATACAAACTGCAGGAGTGGGAGAACTAGCACTCATTTTACACATGGAGAAAGAAAAGTTCTAAGAGGCCCAGAGATGCATCCAAGATCAGGCTGAAATTAAGAATTGGTAGAACTGAGGCAAAACTCCGAGCAAGGACCCTTTCTATTGTACTACGATGATTTCTAGTGTTGAGGAACACTAACAGGAGTAATCTAAATGCCTAGGAGGAGGAAAATGCTCATGGATACTACTACTACTAGGAATTAATAATACTAATAATCATTACTTTAAAGGCTGACATTGGCTGAAGAGCAGTCTTACACCTCCGAATTCCCTGCAATGTAAATAAGGGCCTCAATCTCCAAATGTCACATTCAGCCACACACTCGGATCTAAAAACAGATCAAACTGAACACTCAGTCTTGATACCTGAACAAGGGTGGAACATGCTGTGAGTATTTCCACCACACTGGTGCCAATGCACCAAGTGTGTTTGCTACTATTAATCCAAAAGGCAATTTAAAGAGACTCCTCATTTTTCTCTTCCTTCCAAACAAGTCTCTTCACTTGTGTTTTATAATCACAGGGAAATACTCCAGGAAATGCATTGTCAAGCTATTATCATACTTCTCGGGGGGTAAAAGACAATCTGCCTCTGGCCTCCTTCCTCAGGAGGCACGAGGTATGCAATTAATGGCACAACAACACGTACCCTGCTGGGTCCTGTTCTGCTTGACTCTAGTGACTGTCTGAAAGTGCCATGAAAAAATATACCGCGGAGAAATGCACACGGGGTCCGTGGCAGCAGTTAAAAAGCAAGATGCAGTATGAATCAAAGTGACAAGACATCCAAATTAAAAGCTCACACAAGTTCATTGGTTTTATGCTGAAGCTATAATTTGCAATTAACGCTACTTCCACCCTATGCCTAGCTGAATGACATTAGTAATAACATCACCAATGCGATGGTATAAATACACAAAGAAGTTGGTGATCCTTGGGGGAGAGGAGCCAAATTTCAATGAAGCATAAGAATCAAGGTTATTACCTGAAACACAACTTTATCAAAACTTGGCGTTTATGTAGAGGGTATCAATTAAAGGCATCATGCTGTACAAATAGATTTCATCCACCTTTATTTCAAGTTTCGTTTTAATGTACTTCCCACAACTTCAACCAAATTAATATTGTAATCACAGTAGTTACCCAGCCCTGAAGGCGCCACATAAATAATATAGAGTCCTAGAAGTAGATGCGAATTAAATTCCCACTAAAGTGAAACAGGAGTGTAACAAACTGAAAGTATCACCAAAGCACTTTACAATGTACTTTGGAAGAATCAAAGTAGAGAAAATATAAAAGTTACTGGATATTAAAAAAATAAATTATGATAATTTCCCCCCGAAAAACATGGTGGCACTGAGAGTTTCAAAGCAGGATTCCATGGGGTTGGAGCAGTTGCTCAGTGGTGGAGTGCTTGCCTGGCATGCGTGAGGACTTCAGTTCAAACTGCAGCACCACATACATGACAAAGTGTCGGGAAAAACAAAAACAGATGAAAAAATAAAATGGACTCTTTCCACTTTCTCTTAAATAAAAAATAAATAAAGGACAGGTTTCCAACCAATGCAATCTGCTTTATAGTAAGGATTGCCCACAACACCCTACAAATGCTGTTTTTTGGAGTGAGGATGGGCCTGGCTGTGTACAGAAATACTTATGGTCTTTTTTCTATATCATAATAATAATTTCCCTAAAAATAATTCAGTATATGAACTGGCAGACCACATACACCAGTGTAAGAACTGAACACCACCCTTGATCACAGTGAGACAACCAGTTAAAATACATCTCTCCAGGAGGACTTACTTTAGCTGCTTTCTGACAACACTGCCTTCCCTGCAGTGGGTTCTGCCCTTTGATGTTCCCAGGGTGATCTGTTCATAACCTTACTTCCTCATATTGCAGTTATTTGGTTTATTTTTAGAGCATCCCACGGAGATAGGCATGCTCAAATATTTATTAAGTTAACACATCACCCTTCTTAGCTAGAATCTCTTAGCCCCTTTATTCAGTTCCCATTTCCATTCTTTAAGAAGAGTCGAGGCCAAGTATGGTGGCTTGGTGGCACAGGCCTGTAATCCCAGTGGACCCTGGAGGCTGAGGCAGGAGGATCAAACTTGTGAAGCCAGCCTCAGCAAATTGGTAAGGCCCTGAGCAACTTAGTGAGATCCTGTTCCAAAATAGAATGTAAAAAGGGATGGGGATGTGGCTCAGTGGTTAAACCCCCCTGGGGTTCAATTCCAAGTGATCCCCCCCACATAAAAAGGGTCAACGTGCAAGGGTTGGCTGAAGTCCCAAGATACTGGGAAAGGGTTTATCCTTTCACGCAGCACAAGTGAACCCCCTGTACAAGAAATGTGCTAGGATATATATAATCCCTACTCTTCCTTCCTTCACCCACACATTCTGGCTTCTTAAAAAATTAAGTCAAAGGGCAAAACTCACAGTGTTCTCTACCATAACCAAGTGGACAATTGTATAATTGATCTGAAATAAGTTCATAATTTACAATATAAGTTGCCATATATTTGCCTTAAGTGGTTAACGTATCTAATAGAGAAGGCAAAAGCTAAAGCAATAAAATAGAAGGTATTCACTTTTTATTTTAAGGTTATATTTTCCCCCAAGTGTTTTTATCCCACATAGGAATGTATCTTCCATAAGTGCTTTGTTCTGAATTCTCAGATATTGTGTAACCTACAAATAATGAATATTAAATTAGTGACCTCAGATGGCTAAGAAGCAAAAGTTCCAAAGAGGTGGGGCTGGAGCAGTGGATGAGCAGTTTGGAGTGCTTGCCTGGCATGTGGGAGGACTGCGGCTCCAACCCCAGCACCACATACACAGTTAAGCATTGGAGAAACAAAGGCCAAATGGAACACTAAATAAAGTTGATTTTTCTCTTTTTCTCACTCTCCTTCTCTCTCTCTTAAAAAAAAAAATCCCAAAGAGGAATTTTCACCCTGGCTGGGGCAACAAGGGTGGATAGAGGGCCGCACAGGTGTGGGAGAGGTGGGCGACCTGGGGCAATGTGCAGCTCGGAAGTGGAAGTGGAAGTGTTCTGGTCAAAGACCCAAGGCAGTCACTGTCCTTCCCAAATAGCATGTTTGCAGCATCAGAAAAGATTCATCTACCTCCCCACATCTGCTGGCACCATGCTGCTGCAACAGTTACTGCAGAACCTTTGCAAATGTCATTGATTGACATCATGCTCTTTAATAACCCCAGTGTCAGGGTGTGCGGGTGGCAACTGCGGATTCCTTACACTTATTCTCTTAGCCCTGATTTTTATTTGCAGGGTTTTGCAAAGGAATGCACCAGAGTGATATGAAAGTCACAGATGAGCCAGAACGTGGACCACAAAAGAGGAAAGGACCGCGGAATCTGAGTAGGTGAAGGGGAGGAAGAAAGAAAATTCTAGCAAAAAGGAAACGTGACTGACAGGCTGCTGTGCAAAGGAAAGTAGTAGACTGGCTCCCCACGCAGGAAGGATGCGGGAAAACCACCCACACTGAACCAGGACTTGCACTTTCACTCTAACTCATAAAAGAGTCACCCTTGATGGAGGGGGATACATTCCAAGACCCCAAGCGGATGCCTGAAATCACAGATGGAACCCCATACACACAACCCCCCCAGACTTTTTCTTATACATACAAACCACTGATAAGATTAATTGATAAATTAGGCAAAGTCGGAGATTAACAATAATAATAAAACAGAAGAATTATAACAATATACTGTAATAAATGCTGTACAAATGTGGTTCCTCTCTCTTTTTCTCAAAAATATCTTATTGTATTTCACTTGCCCTTCTTGCAATGATAAGAGATGATGCATTCATCAGGAGAGGAATGAAGGGAGGTGAATTGTGCAGGCACTGGGACCCAGTGTTAGGTTACTGTGGACCAGCTGATGATAGGCATTTCTGTATTTGGGACAGCAGATGACCATGAGTAACTAAAACCATGGAATATGAAGCCATACATAAGAGTGGGTTATTGTACTTTGTCAAAACATACTTGAGTTTTAAGTGAAAATATATAAACAGATGGCAAGAATTACTGCTGATGCCAGCGGAACCTACCATTATACCACAGGGAATTAAAAAAAAAAAATCTGGGGGAAGAATTCTACAGAACTCAGATGAAGGTAATTTTCAGTAGTGTATTTTTCAAATTGATGCACTCTCCAATTTGAGGTCTTGTTCAAATAAACAGATATATTCAAGAACACACAACACTGTCTTTCATGGCACATTTTTATAAGTTTTGCTTTAAGTTACCTTGGGCATATGCTGCTAATATGTTAATCTTTAATTTGCTCATATACAGACAATGCGTGAACAGAAATGTAGATTATGCTGATTTAAATAAAATGCCACATTCCCCATCAATTAAAAAAATTAAGATCCTAACAATTTTAAAATATACTCAAATCTGATCTTTTTCCTTTAAGAAATCTATTGTTGTTTTCCTGCTCACACTGTCACAATCATTACACAAATTAGCTGTGTAAAATGTGGAGTGCGCAATGGGAAGCATTAGAATGGGATTTTAATGATAACGAAGAATTTGCTATTATGGTCCTGTGGTGTGTTTGACTGAAGATTCACTCTGGCGGAAACAGGTGTCCTGAATTATCTATCACATGTCCTACAGCATGGTTAAAATCATGAAATGAAAAATAAAAACAAAGCAAATGTGTATTTCAACACAGCCAAAAACCTCTACTGTATTTGCTGAGACTCGTAATATATGCTGAGCTTATTTAAAATCACTGAAATTGCTGTAATTAAACTTCTCTCTAAATCAGACTTGTATAAGAGTCAGAAATCTCCTATAATTAACTTATCTGTAGAAGTAATCAGACAATAACTGCTGGTATATTTTGGGAACCACTAAAACTACTGTAGCTGTTGAATGTAATGACTATAATAAATCTTCAACAGCAGTTATCTCATAACCTCTATTCACAGCTGCAAGGGTGGGAAGGAGACTGGTTTTTCAAAGCTTTTCCCTGAGTTGGTTTAAATGTGCTATTGCTACATTACTCCTCTACAATAGGGGGAAATTACGAAGGCATAGTGGTGTGACCTGAACTGAACCACCAGCTGGTGCCACATCTAGGTGGACCGTTAGCACCAATAATGAGAAACATTTAGTGTCTCAGGACAGCTAAGACAATGAGTCAAAGCCTGTCCAATGGCAGCTAAAAGACAAATATCTAACTATAACAACCATGCAGTAATTATGTTCAAGGCAGTGATGATTTGGTGGAGCCCATGTGCATCAATGGAAAGGACCCTCAAAGACTGAATGGTTTCAACTTTGTGACAGATGGCTTCATGGCCAGATACCACAGTTCTCATCTCAATAAGATGAACGAGTAAATTCACTAAGGGAAGGATCACTATTTGCACTTCCTAAGCTCCCAAGCCATCTATATTAAACCTGTTCAATGCTTTTTTATACATTTTGTTATTTTGGAACGGAAAAATAGAGGAGTGTCAGAAGACATTGTTGGACCTGGCTCCAGCCATTCTCTCACATATTCATCCACGCACTCATTTATTCCAACCACTATGAATTTGCAAAACAACATCCATGAGATAAATAAAGAAATAAATGAGGAGACATGTTTACAGTATCAAAAACCAATGAGGGAGTAAATATCAGCACTACAAATAAAAATCACAAGATAAACAAGAAAAAATCAGTTCAATAGTTTCAGGAAAAAAGGAGCAAAAATTATAAATAGCAAGTTCAGAGTCAGGGATTCCAGAAGGGCTTACATATTTGAGATGCTCAGATTTTCTAGTATTCAGAGAATATTTGTACTAGCATTTCCTTAAATCAATGAAACGTCACTAAGACATTAAAACAACTATATAAAGACATATTATCAAAGACAGGCAGAAACTTGAAGCTCTTAATCTTGGAAAAAATGTTTCTGCTTTAGGTAGGAATAGTGAGTTTGTGGCTTTTATTGCATAGGGGGGTTGCTCCCCAACCATCCCAAGTCAGTGGGAAACTGTGGCCTTCCCTACTGAAGGGAGCAGTTGACAGATTTCTGAGCAGCAGGATAGGTAGACATTTAAAGGAGAAATTTTGCAAGCAAGAGAAACACAGAAGAGCTAAGATACATAATCTGAGAATAAATTGGGCCCAAGTCTCTGACTAAGTGGTGACTTTTCACCTTTATAGGCAGCCCCAGAGAGCCTGGTGAAAAAGTAGGTAGCTACTTGAGGGGGATGGATTAGGTATATGTGAATGAAAAATGAATCGCCACCAAACTAAGCAACTTGCAGTACCCGTAAACATTTATTCTCTTTTACAAGGTTCTTGCTGCATGGAGTTGGCTGCTCATATACGACATGACAGCTGGTTTACCCCAGAGCAAAAGATTCAAAGGACAGTGAGATAAAAGCTGCAACATCTTTTCTCACCTATTCTAGGAAGCACACTCATTTCTACAATATCCTATTGGTTACACATCAGCTTTATTCAAAGCAGAGAGGACAACCCAGAAGCATGAGCACCAAAAGGGAAGAGTCACTGGAGGCCTTCGTGGAGGTTGACTACTATGGGAATTGGTCACCTCTGGTGAAATCTACAGGTTTGCTATGTCTTAGGAGAGTACATTTCCCGATGCACATTTGGGGAGTTTGGGCAGCAGAACATAGAAGTCTTCCTGGCTTGGGGTTTAGGTTTAAGAAGGCAGAACTTAGAGCTGGCAAAACAACCGGAAGTTTAGGTGATGAATACCGGAACAAAATGGAAATATTAGAAACAAAGGCAGAGTATGAAGTCTGCTCAAAACTTTGTCAGACTAGTAGGATGCAGATACAAGATACCTCCACCCATGTCCCCATCCCAAGTGAAGTTGGACTCTAAAAACAGTTATTGGAGGCCAAAAATCCAGTCAGAAGTAGTAGCTGCTTCATACTGAAGAGGAGACAGATTTATCAGCTTAAGGCCAGCCATGTTAATTGCTTACTCTACACCAGCAATCCTCAGAACAAAATCTAGAGTTGCTATATCATTATATACACATCTAGTTTTCTAGCAAATCTAGTTTTTAAACAAAAATCATGAGACATGGAAAGAAAGAGGAATCTCCTGACTCACAATCAGAAAAATTAGCAATCAATAGAAAATGCCTCATAGCATGCCCAAATATTGATCTAGATGCTGAGTTTATTCGAAAAATATTTCAAATGAATGATTATAAATAAAAAGAATCAAAGAAAAACATGGTGTTAATGAATGAACAGATAGGAAATCTCAATAGTGAAATAGAAATTTTAATAAAAAAGTAACTCGAAATATGGAGCCAAAAGAATAGTAACTAAAATTAAAACATTATTAGATGGGCCCAACAGCAGATTTGAAATAGCAGAACTGGCAAACTTGAAAATGCAGCAGTAGAAATATATAATCCATCAGAGAAGAAGAAAAGAACACCAAAAACTCAGAACCACACTGAGACCAGTGGGACATGACCAACCAGTTCAACATACACGCAACTGGAGTCCCAGAAGCAGGGGAGTTGGAAAGCATGAAAAAATACTTGAGAAATTGTGGCTAAAAATATGCCTGTAAAGATTTGATGAGAATCTGCAGGAAAATAAATGGAAATGTAGTGAATACACTATGGACCCTTAAAAGTTTATTCATATGTTGATTTTTCTGTGTGTAAGCTCTTCCTGGCCCCCATTTAGCATCTTACCTCCATTAGATGAAGAAGCAACTAAAGGAAAAATGGTTATACACAAGTTTTATATTATAACGAATTTTATTCCTCTATATGAAAGTGTCACTAGAAGGGTACGACGGTTAATTTTATGTATCAACTTGAGTAGGCCACCGTATACAGATATTTGGTCAAACATGTCTGGATGCATTTATTTAAGTGAGATAAACATTTAAACCAGTAGATTTTGAGTAGAACACAGTACTCTGCGTAATGTTTTTATCTATATTTACAAGGATGTATATGCCATCTATATGCAGCTCCCTATACGCACCACAGTCTGGAGAATGCTGACAACCGGGATTAATACAAAAGGAGGGGGTCAGTCATGGTTCTGATCCTTAAGAAGCCTTTTGTCTAGAAATTAAGAGGAAACTTCAAAATTCATGCTAAAAATATGGACACACAGGGTATTTTGGGGACACCAAGAACAGCCTATCCCCTGGTTGGGTAGAAGACGGGAATGTAGTTAGGTAAGGCTTCCTGGAAGAGGTAGCTTGGTTCTAAGCAATAGTTTGTCAGATGAAAGTGAAGGAACATTTTGAACAGAGCCATGGGCAGGAGCCAGATGAAAAGGAAGGAAGAGCATTTTGAAGAGAGGAAAAGTCACAAGCAACAGCGAGAGCAAAGATTCCCTCTATCCTGTCCTAAGGCATTTAAATTTTATTCTCAGGGCAATGGAGAACAGCTTCATTTCAATGTGTTGTGCACCATTTCAGATTCACAGGAAAAGCTTCTCAGGAGAGGTATTAAGAGAAAAAAAAAAGGAAAGCTTCAGAATGAGGCTTGATCATTATTCCTGTTTGTTTTATTTTTTTTTGTTGTTGTTATTTCTTATGATCGATATCAAACTAAGGACCATCCATGTAAGGTTCTATTTGCACCACACTGATCTACCGGCTATATTATAGCCAGCTCAGTCTTTTCTGTAAGTTGCATCACAAAAGTGATTCTGTTCCTATCAATGTGACTTGTTTTCTAGCGCCATCTGGTGCTCGGTTGAGACTTTTTTCTTTTTAAAGGAGTAGAAATGCTAACCAGGAAACCTTTAAGTACCTTTCAAAAGACATTCCCCATACGTATTGATTAAACCTATCCTTAGTTGTAAGAACACTATAATGGAATACTGAATATTACTCCAAATCAAAGGAAAATTTCCAAATAAGTCTATGATACAAATGCATTTTATCTAAACACATGCACACATTTCCATTCACCACTTCTACCCTACATCCTAATCCTAGTCAGCAACGTCCTACCTCTGAATGATGTTGCAAGAGTCTCCTAGTGAGGCTCCCAGCTTCCAATCCTGCACCCCTAGAGCCAGAACAAGTCTTTAAAACACAAGGCAGATCCTAGTAATCTACTCAGAATCTCCCAGTGGCTTCCCACCACACTGGAGATAATACAGACATCCTCGCTAGGGCCTCCAACGCCCTTTGTGATCTGGACCCTCAACCTCTCTGCTGTCAGCCTCTCCCATAGTCTCCCTCATGCACCTTTTGCCAGCAATCGCCTACTTGCTAACCCTCAATCATGCTAAGCATTCATTCCTCAGGGCCTACAAATATCCTCTTCAACACCCAGACTATCTTCTCCCACATGGGAGAAGAGAGCTCACTCCCTGGGCTCTTCAAATCTCTGATTAAACGTCACCAACGGGTCACGTACACAGCAACACTGTCTGCCTACTGCTATTAATGTTTCCCTGTTTTGTATTCCTTTTCACACCTATCATTGCCTGATGCATTCTAATTTTTAAAAACTGCATTCTACATCCTCAAGTACACTAAACGTTAAGTACAGATTGAAAATCCCTAATGTAAAAATCCAAACCCCAAATATTCCAAAATCTTTTTTATTTATTTTTTTTGGGGGGGGATATTGGAGATTGAACCCAGAGGCACTTTACCACTGAGCTACATTCCCAACCTGTTTTTATTTTTTTATTTTGACTCAGGGTCTGCCTAAGTTGCTTAGGGCCTTGCTAAGTTGCTGGGGCTGTTTTTGGACATTTCAACCCTCCTGCTTCAGCTTCCTGAGCTTCTGGGATTACAGGTGTGCACCATCATGCCGGGCACTTTTGGAGCTTTAAACCTGATGCCACAAGTGGAAAATTCCACATGATGAAACTTTTTGTCTCAAGCACTAGGATATTAACAATATTGCATAAAATTACTTCATGGTATGTGAAAAAGGTATATATGAAACATATATGAACTTCACATTTAGATTTGGGTCCCATCTCCAAGATGTGTATGTGTGAATTTTCCAAAATCTGCAAAAATTCAAAATCCATAACACTTCTGATCCCAAGTATTTGAGAAGGGATTCTTAACCTGAACCATCAGAACTGGGACTTCATTTTACCAGTCTAGTAGTCCCAGTATCTGGCACAGAGTCAGTACTAAATATGTATTAAAAAGTGGATGAACGAAAACAATTGTTTGACTCTGACATCTATCTAATAAGCCATCTTTGCGTTGCGTTACTTTGTAGTTCATACTCACATTTTGTGGCTGCTAATATGGAAAACGTGGGGAAAGATGACATCCAGTGGGAGAAACTGATATAGCAATTTTATTTAAAGGAGATACAGTCTGATTTCAATTGAAGAACTGGGCATCCCCAAAAAAGGTCTACTTTGGGATAAGCCCTATTTCAATCTTTTGACTCTACCAAACTAAACTCAATCTGATTCCCTAAAAGAAGAAATGAACCACATATAATTATTAATTCTATGTAAAAACTATGTCTTCCCACTATTATTAGTAGTTCCTCATCAATATTCTTGAGGGGACATAATACAGGTAGAAAATTACTGAACCTCATAATTCATCCTGAGACAAATTTATAATTGTCCTTTAAAAAACACTCAATTTCTGTTACTATGAAACTAAAGTCTGACTACTGAAGCATGTTATTTATTTTTTTACTACCATGTCCCCAAATGGAAATTCTCCCTCCCCCCTTCCAGTTAACAGCAATGAATGAATCCATTTGAATAAAATAATATATAGGGATTCCCAAAGCTGATAATTTGGTCAAAGCAGAATTTTTAATGAATTGTTGGTAGTACTGATTATTTCTTCTAATTCTATTCCTGCATTTCAATCTTTTCTTTTCCATTTTTTTTTTTAAGAGAGAGAGAGAATCAACCTTATTTAGTTTTTCATGTGGCCCTCACTGCTCCAACACTTTGTTGTGTATGTGGTGCTGGGGTTTGAGCCCACGTCCCTGTGCATGTGAGGCAAGCACTGAAATTGCTGAGCCCCCCACTCCAGCCCCCTGCAATTCACTCTTAATAAAATACTTCAGGTACAAACATTTTTAGTTGGTACTGACCTAAGCTTTCAATTTTTACGTATAAAAGGATAAAGCAGTCAGACGGAGCTGCACTGTAATCTCTACAGGCGCAGAGACCCCAGCTCCCTGCTCCCCTAGAAAATCCCCTTTAGGATCAGAGTTCTGGAGATCTGACCCATGCATAGAGTCCACAAGGCAGGGAGACGGTTCTTATGTGTCTGCAATAAACCCCACCCTTGCTCCCACCTCTCTTGTTCCTACTTTTGTATAAATGCACTTGATGGATCTCCTGGAAGCAAACCAGTCAAAGTGTTAATGAGGAAGAGCTCTGGTTGGCACAGGGATGTGCTTGAGCTGGGTATGGCATCCCAGACAAGGAGAAAAATGTCTGGTTCCCTGCCATCATCTGTTAACTGCATATCAAGAACTCTCAACTTGCTTAAGGTGCTCCAGCTTCTAGGGCCCTTCTTTCTTTTATCAGATCCTCTGCAGGCTCCTCTTTGCCCACAGGGCTCTTAATCTTTGCATAGCTGCCTGGATAGTACTGCCAACCTGCTCAGAGACCTTCTTCCCTTGAGTAAGCTCCCTCCAGCACACTCTACTGCTGCTTCCTCAAAGCAGTAATCATAGCTTCAGTACCAGGTGCTCTGCTGACCTTCCTCCTGGGAGCTCCCTGAAAGCAGGATGCTTGTTTGTCTGGATCTGAACTCTACCCTACTGACCAGAGCCACGCCTGGCATGCAGCAGGCATGCAGATATTTAAAGGACAAAGAATTATAATTTTGCCTGAAGTACAAGTGGATAGACTTTTTAGAAATATATATTTTGATGACCTAGTGAGTTCTTTAGCATCAAATGGTAGCCATGTTCCTAACGTATAGTGTTTGAACATACCTCGGAAATAAAGGGAATAAGATACTGCATGCCCGAGACTACTAATTGCTGCTTCCTCCAATATTCAATATTCCTTTCTACCTCAGAAGTAGAACACTGAAATTCAGCTTTAACAAAATTGTGCCACTTAATTGTCCTTCTAAGAAGGCTCCTTCTCCATTCTTCCTTCCTGTTATCTGGATGTAGCTATAATGGCTGGTACAAGAACAATCGTTTTGGAACATGAGGCTATGAACTAAGAATGACAGAATGGCAAGTCAGGAATTGGGTTCTTCATGATCTGGTCCCAGGTTATTATATAAATGTGAGTAAGAAATATACTCCTGTGTTTTTAAGTCCCTAAAATATGAGCTGTTCAGATCATATATAATTGAATATAACTGTAACATTACTCTGGAATCTGGATTCACAAGGAGAGAGACTCCAGCAAACTTGGCAATTTGTGGCCTCAGTCTACCACAGTGGTGAGAGAATGTTCCATGGTGCCAGGCAGACCGAGGAGAATGGATCGCATCAGCAATTGGTTCATAAAGTCAGACATAATCAATTTTAAAAGCTGCCCTGTGTTTTAAAATCATATATGTCTTACTTTGGGTGCTAAAAATATCTTTGATTTTCTAATTATGACAGATGTAGAGTTTCAAAAAATGCCATCCTGGGGCTGGAGCAGTGGCTGAGTGGTTGCAGCACTTGCCTGGCATGCACAAGGACACGGGTTCAAACTCCAGCACCACGTACATAACAAAGTATTGCAGCAACAAAAGCCACAAGAAAAACTAAATAAAATTGATTCTCTCTTTCTTACTCTCACTGTCCCCCTCTCTCTTTAAAAACAAAAACAAAAAAAAGTCCCATCTTAGTTAAACTACAAAATTGGCAAGTAAAGCAACCTGAAGACCAGTTATTTGGATCATAATAGTAGTTGACTGCTGTGGACAACCCCTAATAGTGGCAGATTGCACCTATTATTTACAGATATTGTTTTCATCGTATCTTTTGCTATGACATATCCCCAGCGAGGCATAAGAATCATGTCCTCATCCCTAGGTGAAGAAATCAAAGGTGAAAGAATTTTAAAATAAAGGCTTTCTTTTTCTTGCCAGCTCCGGGCTCCAGAGACGATTCCACGTGTTCACTCTGCTTATCCACAGGAGACCTCGAACTGCTCTGGTATCTGCAAGGGACTGTCAACTGGGTTCTGGCTGTACTCTAACATTTTGGGCTTTATAAGGCTTCTAATATATTTCATATTAATGCTTATTAATTAAAAATAATGGAAGTTCATTCAATAAATATTTATTGAGTGCCTAATGCGTGTGAGCGTGTGCTAGATCCAGGGAATGCAGCAGCGCACGAAACAAACACAATTATTCCTCCTGGAACCTTTGTTCCAGCGGAAGTTTCAGACCCCAGCAAAGTTCTGTCTCAAGGTAAAAGTGCAATGGAGAAAACAAAGCAAGGCACAGGTCATGGATTGTAAGGGGGTTGCGATCTTAAAAAAGATCAGGGTCAGGGCTTCACCAAGAGGGCAACAGCTGAGCAGAGACTGCAGGAGCAAGGCTTGTAGATATCCGGGGAAGGACCTGCCAGCCTGGAGTGTGTAGCCAGCACAAAGGCCTTACTCCTGTGTGTGCGATGTGGAAGCCAGTATAACCACGCTCGAGAGCAAAGCACCGAGAGTCACAGGACTGGGCGCTCGAGGGAAACTGGCAGAAGAAAAAGAGCAGAGAAGAGATTGTGTGAGGACTTAAACCACTGCAGAGGGCTCTGCCTTCACCATGAGGAAGATAAGAATATGCAGGGAATGATCTGGGGAGCAATGGTAAGAGATAGGTTTAGGATCACTGTGGCTACTGTATTGAAAATGATAAGGGCTGGAGAGGTGGCTCAGCAGTTGTGACGTGCCTGGTGTGCACGAGGCAGCACATACACAACAGAGGTTCAGAACAATGAAAGTCATATGAAAAACTAAATAAAATTGATTCTCTCTTTCTTTCTCTCTCTCTCATTGTCCCCCTGCCCTCATCTTTAGGAAAGAAAAAGATGATGAAAGACAGGGAGGTGGAAGCTGAAAGACCCGTGTTATGGTTTAGATACCAGGTGTCCCCCAAAAGCTCATGAGTGAAACAATGCAAGAAAGCTGAGAAATGATTGGGTTATGAGATCCTTAACCCAAACAGTGAATCAATGCTCTGATTAGGATTTCCTGGGCAGTAACTGAAGGCAAGCAGGGTGTAGCTGGAGAAGTTGGGTCACTGGAGGACTTGTGTTTGGGGTGTGTATTTTGCACTTGGCTAGTGGAGTCCCGCTCTGCTTCCTGACTTCAGTGCCCTAAGCTGCTTCCCTCCAACATACTCTTCGCCTTTATGTTCTGCCTCACTTCAAGCCTGGAAGAATGAAGCCTGCTGTCTATGGACTGAGAATCCCCAAACAAACATTTCCTTCTGTAAAACTGTTCTTGCCAGGTCTTTTAGTCGCAGCAGTGAAAAAGTTGACTAAAAACAACCAGTTAGGAGACTTCTGGAATATCCAGGCAGTAGATGGTCATGGCTTGGACATGGTGGTAGATGAAGGTAGCAGGAAGGAGTTGGATTCTCAATGTATCCTGAAGAGAAGGCTGTTGGGATATGCTGATGGATGCCAGCGAGGCAAGAAACGGAAGGGTCCCAGGAGCAGGGTGCTTTAAGGGAGATGACAGAGTTCAGTGTTACAACAGAGTTTGAAGTGCTTAACAAGTATGCAGCTGAGGTCATCAGGGAGACACTAGGCTGATGGCTGAGCACTCAGCCTGGAATCTGGGGAAGGACCCAGGCTGGGGTAGATCCATTCAGTCATTGTTGCTGTGCAGAGGTATTTAAATCAATGGGTTGGATGAGAGCAAGAGGGAGTGCGTGTAGATAGTCACCCTGAGGACTGAGTCCTGGGGCCCTCCAGGGTTTCATGGTCAGGTTGACAAGGAGCATCCACCCAAAGAGCCCTGGATGAAGCCAGCAGGAGAGGGGAGAAGAAACCAGGAGAGTGTGGATCTGGCAAGGCAGTAAAGGGCATGTTTGCAGAAGAGGAAAAGATCAGCTCCACCGAGAGCTGCTGATCTGCTCCTTTCTGCTTTATGATTTTCTCTTAGCATGTGCCTATCGATTATAGTTAGGCCATGGATATACTGGAAGATGGAAGGAAAGGCAGGAGACAGCTTGTGTCACTGGGTTATGAAATAGTCAACAGTTTCTAATACTGAGGAGCAAACTGCAGAATGATTAGGATATTTAGAAATTCACAGGCAATTACTAGGAAAAAAAAAAGAGCTAAAGAAAATTGGTGAGCAAGACTCAGCAACAGGGAGTGGCAGGCTAAGGAACTATATTTTACATTTAAGCCTTTACTTGTAGAACTACGCGCTTGTGTTACTTTGAAATAAATTGAAAAAACAATTAGTCGGAAAAAAACTGCACAAGCTTGATGCCTCGTTCTCAACCTGTGAGCCAGGCCATGACAGCCAGAGGGCCACAGGAGTCTCAGAGTTCACCAAGTATTTACCCAGACATTGAGTGAGATCCTGAGCAGCAGGATCTTATTCCAAATGCAGATATCGCTCTCACCACGATAATGTATTCAGCTGACGCTAAAGTATAACTGCTATTCTGTGACCATCCAGACAATATTTTTAATGTTAAATATAGCTCTTCACTCTGAATAAGTTCAGGAACCTCTGTGAAAGTTAAACTTAAAAATACTGAGTTATTACATTTTATTAAGATGCCTTTGCAATAAACTTTTGGAAGGCAGAGATAATTCTTTCAATATGGCTATAAGTTTTATGTATCTTTCTTTTTGACAAATTCAGTTCCTTGAAAAGAGAGCATGTCCAAGTAATCCTCCGATCCCTCTTACCCAGCACAACTATGAACATATTAGCAATATATAATATTTAGTATTTCCTAAGTATGTTCCCTATGCTTGACATTGCTTTAAGCACTTTACACATATTTTCATTAAATAACTTTCATTTTATTTAACTGTGGAAACACGGCTTTCTAGAAGAAACTGAGGGAAGAAAGTTTAATTTTTCCAAAGACACATACCAATGGCAAAACCAGGTGATTGCTCTCTGAGCCTTAGCTCTTAACATTTGTACAGAATACTAACATGTTTGTTGATAAAATCACTGAAATATAAATGCAGTGGCATATTTTTAACTAGAGATATAAAATAAAAGCATCATGTTATTTATCAATGGTTTGACTTTTATCTGTGTATATTTTAAAGGCTATTTGAAAATCTCACCTTTTTGTTTTTGTTCTTGATCATCTGTTTTTCTATTTGTTTCTGAAAATTATAGACAAAACAAAGTGATTACTATGCAAGTCATCATTCCATATCTCAAAATACAGGAGAATATTTCAATGAACATAATTTAAGCAAAATATTTCTGGGCATACAATTTAGTTTTCCTAAATCCTGAATTCTTTGCACATGAAATTCATTACAAAATACCAAGACTAGGGCTCATTCGATTACTTATAAAAATCACGGAACTGTAGCTAGCTCTCAGGCTAAGTGCTCCTCATCTGTCAGAGACAGGAACTCTAAGGGTCTCTATGGGTACAAAGGTAAATGTGTGGAGAGAAGCCATCTTCAAAGCTTCTTCAACATTTTCATTGACTGCTCGAATTATTTTTATAATAGCATTACATGCTTTAAAAGAAGGGGTGTAGGAAGGGGGGAAAGGAATAGGAAGGACATCAAGGTGACCAGAAGGAGGTAGTATGGGGGAATCTAACCTGAGGGGAAACTTCTGACTTCCAGAAGTCCAATTAACTCAGGGCTTAAGTAGAGTGAAACATGGAACCATTGGGAACCCAAAGGGGGAAACCATGGTCTGGTACCAGTATTGGCTTGTTCTGTCATTATACTTATGTTCTTGATTGTTTGACGATGAACCTCCTTGTAAGATCATGTTTATTGAATAAAAATTAAAAAAAAAAAAAAAGAATGCAGCATGTTGCTCTAATCTCTCTGTGCTAAGGACTCCACACAGGCAGATGACCCAGCCAGGGCTACCTGCACTGAAGCCAGAGTGTGTAACATTACTCACCTGCTGAGAAACTCAACACGAACCCAAGAGCCCACCTCTGGCAGCCTCATAATAAGTTACTCACAGTGTCTCTCTCACAAGTGGGGCTCTTGCCTCTACAAAGAAAACTATCAAACACTAAAAAAAAGAAATTACAGAAGACCTACGTAGATGGAAAAACATTCCATGCTCATGGTTAGGCAGAATCAATATAATCAAGATGGCCATTCTACCCAAAGCCCTATACAGATTCAATGCAATCCCCATCAAGATACCTATGGCATTCTTCACAGATATAGAAAAAGCAATTCTCAAGTTCATATGGAATAACAGGAGACCCAGATTAGCCAAAACATTACTCTATAGAAAGGAAGAAATAGGGGGTATCTCAATCCCTGACCTGAAATTATACTATAGAGCCATGTAGCAAAAACAGCATGGTATTGGTATCAAAACAGAACCGAAGATCAGTGGAACAAAATAGAAGTTCCTGAGACAAAACCCCATATATTTAACTATTTGATATTTGATAAAGGGGGCAAAAGCATAGTGTGGAAGAAAGATAATTTGTTCAACAAATGGTGTTGGACAAACTGGACAGCCAGTGTTTGCACAGCTAAAGAACTAATCAAGAGCATCAAGAAAGAACCTACAGAACAGGAGAAAACCTTTGCCTGCTACACCTCGGACAGAGGGCTAATATCCAGAATATACAGGGAACTAAAGAAACTAAACTCCAAACTCACAAATAATCCAATCAATAAATGGGCTAAAGAACTTAAAAGAAACTTCTCTCCAGTGGAAGTCCAGAAAGCCCATAAATATATGAGAAAATGCTCTACACATCATTAGCTATAAGGGAAATATAAATCAAAACTTCAATGAGATTCCACCTCACTCCGGTCAGAGTGGCAAAAATGAAGAATGCAAACAATGACAGATGCTGGAGGGGCTGTGGGAAAAGAGGAACATTGTTACACTGCTGGTGGGACTGCAAACTGGTTCAGCCACTCTGGAAAGCATTGTGGAGAATCCTCAGAAAATTAAGGATGGAACCACCTTACGACCCAGCTATCCCACTCCTGGGGATTTTCCCAAAAGAGTTATAATCAACATATTATAGTGATATGGCTTCATCAATGTTTATAGCAGCTCAATTTACTACAGCTAGACTATGGAACCAACCCAGATGAGTGGATACAAAAACTTTGGTACTTATATACAATGGAATTCTACTCGGCCATTAGTGAAGACGATATTATGGCTTTTGCAGCCAAATAGATGGAGATGGAAAGAATTATGCTCAGTGAAGTATCCCAATCTCAGAGACTTAAAGGCCAAATGGAATATCTCATCTGTGGAAGCTAGAATACATGGGGAAGCAGTAGGTTAGACGGCTAAGCTAATAATAACTTCAAATTGTATGATTCTCAATGCAATAGGGGGATGGCTCCCTAGGTTACTTGGAGGCGTAGGGAGGGGGATGGAAAGACTGGAGAGTAGGAATACGGGGGAACCATCTCAGAAGCAGTTGTCATTCCTCCACGAGATACCCATTTAATGCAAGAGTTCTTCCGGGGAAAACAGCAACAGGGGAAACCCAAGCTGGGCATCCACGATTTGGCATTACCCCTGGATAACTAAATATATATACATTGGTTATTGACGGTTTGATAATGTTTCCCCCTCAATTGTATCTCTATATACATCTCATAAAAAATAAATAAACATATGTTAACAAGAAAAAAAAATGGGGCTCCTGAGCACAGTGAAACCCACCATAACCAAAGACTATCCACCCCTCCCATGGAAAATAATAGCAAATGAACTGACCACATGTTTATAATTTCATTTCTTTACCTATAGCTTTATTACAGGTCTACAACGCGTAGACCTGTTAGAGTTATAGGTACAGATGAAAATTAACTAGAGCCTTTCTTTGTTTACTTACTTGGAAAAAAGTTATCATATTCTAGTAATCTAGTTGATTTTCAAGGGCGATCAGTTGATCATAGCTCCAATAGGCATTTATTTTACCTTTGGATACATCTAGGAACATGTGTGTGGGGATGAGACAGCATCTGGGAGACTGACAAAAATACACTCTGCCCTCTCACCACAGGAGACAAGAGGGTGTGGGTCCGAAGGGTACAGTGCCACAGATGAGTCAATTTGTCAGTCCTGAGTTTCTCATGCCCATTCCCATAGAGCATTTCAATCTGAGGAGATGAAAAATAAATCTGAGGTAGGCTTTAACACAGGGAAGAGCTTTTGATATAGCTTATATGTTTTGGTTCCTTCGAGACCTTAGGTAAGAGGAAGAAAAGGGATCTAACTTTGCAATCTGGGGTGGCAGGCATAGCGCCAAGTATATATATCATCACCTGTATATCCCTGTCTCCTGTGGGGGGTGTCTCTTCATGCAAGGGAGGAAGTTGAAGCTGAGAAATTAGATTCTAAAGCTATGAGTTAAGTGGATTAAATGATTCCAAAGCATCATGTTCTTCCTATTGAACCACTCTATGACTTCCTTGAAAAAGAAATAGAGGGAGCGAGAAATGTAAATTTTAATTTTTGTACAGTAAGTTTTATAAAGTTGACTGATTATACATACTTCCTAAGCAGTGCTCCAAGAAGTATGTAGAAATTTTTTTTTTAAGGGAGAGACTTTTAGATCTCTGTTGAATGTTCTAGAATATCTGCTCTTTTTAACCATAACTTCCTGACCACAAAGTTAGATAACCAAACTAGACCTTATGTATACCACTTACTCAGTACATATTAACTGAGGACTTAATATCTGCCAGGTACTTTTGTAAACATCAGGGATATAGCAAGGAAGCATCAAAAATCTCAGACCTGAAGGAGCTCTCTTTCTAGTGGGATTAGCAGTACTTACAGGAAGTTCTTAACCTTCAGCTTCCTCCAGGCAACACACTAGGGTACTACAACTTAAAAAATAAAGCACACAATGTAAATTTGAACCCACACTAAATAGAATAGGTGGGGGCTGGTCATAAAAGGGAGCTGAGGTCTCTCATAGGTTTTCCCACTCCTGAGGGAAAAATGTAAGAAAGAAGTAATGTTTTGAACTGGTCCCACTGCACACAGTCATGGAAGATGCTGATACCATGTGGAGGACCCTGGCCAGATTGCCCCATATCCTTTGGACCCACGCCCTCCCAGGAAGTTGGAGGAGAGTGTGTTTGGATGTATTGCTAGAAACATGGGCTACCATCTCTTTTCCTCCTCCCACTCAGTAGCTAGGGTGGGGAGTGAACTGAAGTCCTATCCCAGACCATTCCCGGCTTGGGACAAAAGGTCTCTCTTGTTCTCATTCTTGTGCCCCTTCTGTCCCTCCCCTCACATCAACAAGCTGAGTTCTCAGACTCCAGTTTGGATATGAAGAACATACAACGTAGGAGTTCTGACCTCTGGTTTTAAGTGCTTAGTTTTACCTTAGGTAAAGGTATTTTCTATGAAATTCAGCTTACCCTTACTAGGATCCTGTACAACCAATAAGCAAGTGTTACTTTCTTCCGTGTTATCTACACTTCTGTAGGAGACCTCACATGGACCTCACTGTCCCAAAGAAGAAAATGGCTTATTGAGCACTACTGTGTGTCAAGCATTGTTTTAAGCACTTAATGAAGATTATCCATTTATCCTTGCAGGGAGGTAGTTAGAATTTTACAGCTAAAGAAACTGAAGCACAGAGAAGCTAAACAGGGTTACAGAACAATAAAGTCCCATTTCAGAGGCCATAGTCCATAACAATACTACTTTAATAACACTCTGCATATCCCAGTAATGGGCAGTTCATTAAGTAAGGGGAGATAAATGCTCAGTCTCCCCCCTGCAAATTATAAAAGGACATGCTCACTGCTAACTTGCATTTAGTGTTTAAATACTCATGTCCAAAAAGAAATGTTATACATTCTTTAATTAATTAATAAGAGTATTAATGGGGCTGGAGTGATGGCTCTGCAGTTACAGCGCTTGCTGGGCATGCGCAAGTACCCGGGTTCAAACCCCAGCACCCATGTACACAACTAAATGTAGGAGCAACGAAAGCCATGTGAAAAACTCAATAAAAATTGATTCTCTATGTCTTTCTTTTCTTTAAAAAAAGAGTATTAACATGACTTTTTTTTTTGCCACTTTCAATTCTATTTTATCGGAGCAAGGAAAATCTTACCCAAAAGAATGGGATCTTGATTTTTAAAAACTGTCATGCAACCAATGAGAAGAATCAGTTACTTCTGTGAATTCAGATGTGTTGTACTCTACCAAGTTGCAGCTACTGTGCTAATGTGCCTACTGAGCAGTTCTTGCTGGACCCGACAATGAGAGCTAATTTGTACCCAGGCCCATTGGTCCTTCCAAGTGCTTCATTACGGACACCTATTCATCCCCACGAGCTAAGCCTGGGACTCTATTTCCTCTCTGAGCAGCCGTGTACTGTCCATTCTTCAAGTCACACCTTTTCTGTCTCCTTCCCTATCTCTCTACCAGCATTTCCTCAGCTCAGGCCTCAGTGCCCTCACCTTTTACTATCATTTTCCTAATTGGCCTCCTACCTGCTCTGGGGCTTTCTTCACATTACGTCCACCTTCTACCTGCCTCCTGTGTGTTCACTCTAGAAGACTGGAGTAAAACCACTTTGGCATTTCCATGCTAACTCCTGCTTTGCTCATCTGAAAGTAGGGATAACACTTAGCTGCTGAGAAAACTCAACTTCCTACTACCTGTGAAATATTCAGCAGAGTAGGTGTATTCAATCTGCATACTCAAAATTCTTTATATCTTTGTTTCTTCTGCACATGTTAGAGGTGAAACTGATCCTTTCTAGAACCCCAGGACCTAATTCCTTACTCTTCTTGTTCTCTTTTCCTGGCTAGAGGAAAAGGTTGAAAGGTTGAAAACAGGAGCAATGCAGAAAGAGAATCTGCCACAGAGCTTTCATCCTGTCATTCATCACCCACTCATGGGGACGTTTATCATCACAGTTGAAAGTCGTGAAGGATAAGAATGATGTGGGATGTGAGGGAAGGAGAATTTTACCAATGAATAACCAAAACGTACAGGCACAGGACAAAACCCTGCAAAGATGGATGCAAGAGCTATTTCATTTTAATTCTCTTCCCTCACAAGGTAGATAAGCATTACCTATTAGAAATAGGGTAAGAAAAGAGGACAAAGGATTTTCTTTGTGATTTTAATCACCAAAAATGTTATAGTCTTCTAAAATACTGATAAGCATAAAATGAAATTATTTTGTTATATAACAAAATTAAAGATGCTTAATATACTTAAAAATAATGACAAGATGGAGAAGAATCCTTCTGTATTTTATTGCACTCGAATAACATTAAACAGAAGACATTTACATTAGTATTTGAAAAACCCACTGATGTTGCCCAGCATGGCATGTACGTAAAGACAAGGCTCATTAATTCAGACATTTGGAATTAAAAAGTATTTGAAGTTGACCACAGAACAATAAATTGTCAATTTCCAGATTACTACAGATAGTTATATACAAAAAGCCCAGTAGAACTTATTCTAGTTATTCATCAGTTCTATGTCACTCATAAGTTTCCCTAAAAAAATACAGCTTTATAAAAAGTAGTGTTCTATAATTCACAATATGAAGAGCTTAATTATAAGTTGAGAATCAATTCTATTTTACCTATATCACAGCTTTAGAAAAATTATTGCTTTTTTTATTGTTATTTCAGGTTTCATTACACATTGGGTCAGAATGCAGAACTCACATTATAACTATAATCTATAATGATAAAATATAGACTCTCTCTGATTTTACCCGAAAAACAGAAAAAAAAAGCCAACTTATCTTAAAACAATGTTGACATAATAAAGAGCAACCCTTGACCCGCAAATGTCACCACTTCTTATGGTTTTTTTTATAGCTCATGATTCTTTCAAAATGATGCTAAAGCTACCTTCTTTTCTAACAAAGCAATATTTTCATCACGGCAAGTATTTCTGAGCCAAAAATAAACCACATTAAAAAGAGAAGAAAGTCTTCGGTGTAGAAAGAAAAAGCCTCATCCCTTGTGCAAAAGCAGCAGCAGACTTTGGGCTGGGTGAGTGCTTCTCATACATCCTAAATCAACCCAACTAGAGGCTTTGACTTGATCCAGTGAGAGCACAGAGCAGTCTCTCGTGCTGTGAGGAGGGCATTGCTTAGTTAGCCGAAGGCAGAACAGTTTTTAAGTTATGCACCTGTAACGTGTGCAGATTTTCTAAAATTTAAATAAACATTGAATGAACTGCACCTATCAGATGATCTACTTAATGTGCTAAATAGCATTTTTGCACAAGATATTTTTGCAGACCTCTCTTTTTCCTTAAGTCCTAACAAGGGATTTTAGTTCCCTCTCATTTTGAAAAATAAATTAACGATAATTTAAAACTTTCCTCAAAATATTATATTATTCTAATATGCCAGCCAAAAGCTACAAAAATCTCAAAATTTGTGTTATAACCTGAATATCTGAAGCTAATGCAGAAATTTTTGATAAAAATATCAGTGCAGGAATATACAGCTCAAACCTTCACAGCAAATGATCATGTCTGTTCACGTTTTAAGAGTGCTAATGTAAGGCACTCTTAAAGGATTTTAAATCATGTCTAACGGCGCTTATACAAGTCAGTCCAACACAGCGTTAGTTACTAATAATATATTAAAACCCTGCCAAGACAGATTGCTGCTACATCATCAAATAATTAACTCTTGTCTGAAAAACACATATAAATGCAGAAGACTATAGCTGTGTCACAAAAAGAAAAAAAAAGGAAAAAGAAATCCAATGGACCCACTTAATGGTATCAAAAAAGGACATGCAGGAATGTAACATTACATGTAATTTTTGTTTCTAAAAAAAATACACTAAAATGCCAGTGGACTATAATTCATTCAAAACATCTTTAGTGTTCATTCCCAAAGATCTTGATCTGCCCAGTATTTACTTCACAAGACCTATCACAGCCTTCTTTTGGAGCGTATGGTTAGGCTGGTCCTCCTGTGGTAGTAGGGGCAGTCTTTTTGAAGCTTTAAGTATCTGCAAAAATAAGGGGAAATCTAAATTAAAGGACCAACCAGACACAGACTGGGATGCTGCTTCATTTCATTTTACTTTTTTAAAAAAAATCACCAACAGAACTAAATTTTTTTTTCTGTTTGCTTACAGGACAATTTTCTAATAGAATAATTAGCTAACTACCCACAGAAGACCCAAGGGACTACTTGCAAAGCTGCTGATAAAAATTTGAGGTTTTTAAGAGTGCTCCAGAATTACAACTGAATTAATGATTCTCATCTTTTAAGAATCACAAGCATTGAATTTCTTTCTCCCATGGATGTTTTCACTGTATTAAAAAGAATCAGAAATCTAGTATGGTATCTGAAAAATAAACACAAGGATTTTTAAGTATGCAGTATACTACTTTTAAAATATTAGTTTAATAGTTTTATTTCAATGTTTAATGTTATTGGTAAAATAAGAAAAGTATACAGTATTTTTAAAGATGTAAAATTCATGCCTATCCAACCTTTTACATTTTCATTACAAACATTAGTATCTGACTTATTTTATTACTATACTGTGAGATTTACATTACAGTGTTGAATGAGAAAAGGAGCTGGTACAAAGGCCCAGCTACATTTTGATATTAATTTGTAAAGCTGGTTCACTGAGATGGCTTGAATGCATCCTCCATAAATTCATCTGTTGGAAATTTAAAGCAAAGTCACATATTACGATCAGAGGATGTGATGAGGTTGGGGCCCCCATGATGGCATTAGTGACTTTGTAAGAAGAGGAGAGACCCAAGCTAGCAAGCCTATGTGCAGCCTTCTACCGTGATATGATGCAGCAAGCAGGCCCCCACCAGATGTCAATCATAAGCCAGTGCCCTGCTCGCAGACTTTCTGGCCTCCAGGACTGAGGGATGAATGAACTACCACTCTTTATAAGTTACTCAGTGTCAGGTATTTTAAAATAATTACAATATTTTCTTCCTTCCCTCTTTCCTTCTCTCTCTCTCTCTCTCTGCACAAGTAGCCAAAAATTTCTATATAAACAAGAATTGTTTGATGCTAACATGAAATAAGAAATTAGAAGTACACCTTTATAAAGCCATCAGAAATGACTGTTTATATCTGCCAAAAGCATGTGCAAGAATATTTATATCATTGTTTTGCACAGTAGTCAAACTACAATGAATCCCTAGATCTGTCAACAAGGGAATGATAAAACATTGTATGTAGTACATTTACAGAAACAGTAATGAATTAGACCAAATTACTATACTTAAGGTGGATATAAATCATACACAATATTGAGCAACAGAAACCAGCCACAAAAATGACTGCATGTGCACATGTGTTTCATGATTCTAATTATATTAAATTCAAAAGCAGATTTAAAAAACCATTCTACAAGCTACAGATCTGCACAGTGGTTACCTTCGTGTAGATGTCACTGACAGAGAGACAGAGAGAGAGAGAAACTTTTGGAGTACCAGACATTTTTTTATCTACTTATTGAGTAATGGATATAAGGGAGTAAAATGTGTACAAATGCAACATTTAAGTACTTCTCAGGGTGTAAATTATGCCTCAATATAAAAGGTTTTAAAAATGAGTTTGATTTAATTGCTTCCCATGCATTTATTCTTGACTTTACTGCTTGTGCCATGGGAGTCCTGTTAAGGAAGGCTGTGCTGACCCCTATGTCATGTAATGTTGATCCCACTTCTTTTTCAAGCAATTGTAGAGTTACTCGTTTAATATCCACATCCTTGAACCATTTTGATTTAATTTTTGTGCAGGGTGAAAGGTAAGGATCCAATTTTAGTTGTCTACGTATGGCTGTCCAATTTGTCCAACACCATTTGTTGAACAGGCTATCATTCTTCTACACATGCTTTTGCTTCCTTTACCAAATATCAGATAGTTAAAGGCATGTTAAACTAAAAAGCTTTTGCACAGCTAAAGATTTAGTCAACAGTCTCAAGAGAGAACCTACAGAATGGGAGAAAATCTTTGCCTGCTACATCTCAGACAGAGGGCTAATATCCAGAATATACAAAGAACTCAAAATACTAAATACCAAAATCACAAATAATCCAACTAATAACTGGGCTATGGAATTAAAAAGAAGCTTCTCAATGGAGAAAGTCCAAAAAGCCCACAAACATATCAGAAAATGCTCTATATCACTAGCAATAAGAGAAATGCAAATCCAAACTTTCAAACATGGTGTAGAAATACTCTGAGCTGCCTGCCGACTTTTCCACACTGTCTTCTCACCTTCCTGTGTGGCTCACCACCTTGGTTTCTGCTCCATAAGCACTTGCCCCCCACCTGCTGCTCCTACACCTGCTGTAGAAGCTTAAAGCTCAGTTACAGCCAGCACAGTACCATCCCTCTGAGGTTGAGTGAGTTATCCCTGTTCCATGAGCTACCTGCACACCATTCTGCGAAGTTAGTGACATCACATTAGCTGGTTCATTCCACTACATGCCACAGACTGTGAGTTACACCAGGGCACGGACTACATTGTTGATTGTGTAGCTCCTCTGGCCCGTGCAAAGCCTGGACATGGCAGTTGTTGAATATATGCTTTATGAATTAATAAAACGCTCATAACAATATACATGTAAGCACTGGTTAAACACTAACTTCAATGGGCATAAAGTCAATACCTGCCATTGCCTTACATCTCTAGTGCTCTCAGCCGAAAGTAAGGGTGTTATTGATCGGTGTTCAAAAATGCGAGGTGAGACGAAGGGTGAATGGGAGTTCTGGATAGATGCAAGGTAATGAAACTATTTCCACTGCTAGAATATTCCATAGTGGGAGGAGTTGTGTCTCCATTTCCCAAGAGATAGAAGCAGCAGAATTACCCAGAAATTATAATGCTCTTATGTCTCCATTCCTAATAATACAATTACTCAAAACATAAAATTAACTTTTTTGTTGTTCTTTTCTAGCATAGTAAGAAAAACAGTTAATAAATCCATCTAGTCATAAAGCCTTAAGTATTGTTTGGTATAAAAAATTTTTTACTCTAATGAACTTCATAAATGACTCATTCATAAATCATTTAATCTGTGCTACATATATTATGCTGTCATATTGCTAAGAAACATGCTCTCTGACTTCAAGTAAGTATGAGGTTGAGAAAGGTGAAATTTGATAAAGACATTAAGATTCCAAGATGAATTTTAAGGATCTAGTTTTCAAAATGAAGAAAACTTGTAGCATCAGAATGATCAATTTTTAGTACTATCTTTCTACATCCTTGCCAAGATCATACCTGCTGAGCACTTGTAAATTTAAAAATGTAAAGGAAAGATGCAAAATTTAAACTACCAGACAATTTAATCATAAATAAATCTTCAACATTCCTAAGTCCTCAGTGATGAACTAGTGAAGATTAAGACACAGATATGAGGAATATGATATGTTTCCTTTTATCACAACAAAATAGCTCTCAAAACTCCTAACAGCTATTTCTCTTTCATTTATTTAAAATCCTCTAGAAAACAATAGCAGAGAGTATAGATTCCCAGAACAAGAATGTAAGGATGAGTCTCACTTTTACTGTGTGTCCACCTTGTGACTTGGGGAAGGTGACTTTTACCTTGCCATTCCTCTGTGATGTCATGAATAAAATAAACTTAACAGCTTGTCCAACTTTTGGCGTACTGGAACTGCTAAAAGATATTTAATCCATGAAATAGCCTAGAAGATTGCTTCCATAATGCTTAAGAAATGTTAGCTGTCACTGTCTCCTTCTTGTTCATGCTTCTGGTTCAATGCTCCATTGGATTAGCACAATGATAAATATATTATTATGAACTTTAGTAAGCAATAGGAAGACTGTTATAAGCTACTCTTGGAATGATCAAGGTAAGTAAATTGATCAATTAGTTTCTAAGGGCTAGGAAAAAGTGAACAAATATCTTTCATTTTCCATAAGTTCGCAATTTGTGTTTTGCAGTGAATAAATTTTAAAGATTGAAAGGTAGTGAGGAGACAGACCCCACAATAAATGTTCCCGCAGGGCCTCCAATCAGATATGCAATCAAACAACCAACTGTCTGCATACAAATATCACCAACAAATCTATGAACATTATTATTTTGAACACTGAATAATAAAAACTATAATACAAAGTAATAATAATAAGACTTATGGGAAATAAGCAAGCTAAGTCCAATGGCTAGAAATAACTACTGCTAATTCTCTTTTGGCAAGGTCAAATTAACAACTATGGAGTTGGTGAATCAAATTTTATGATACCTAGTTATAGGTAACAACTTCTTGATTAGATCCATGACAATTTAACTTCTCTTCATCCACCTCATAGAGCAGGCTAATTAATTACAAAACAATAATAGTTATAACTATCATTTACTAGGAGTTTATTATGTGCCAGAAACTATGCTCATTAATCAAATCTTCATTTTTATGTGCTTTGATTTTGGCTGTTAAATATTTCATCTTAAAAAGCAACTTATTCTATCACCTAAACCACCTGTATTTTATATTTATGTTCCAAAGAACACCTTGAGGTCAATTTATAAAACATTGAAATAAAAACATAGAGTTGAGCTGGGGATGTGACTCAGAGGTTCAGCATGCAAAGGCCCCAGGTTCAATCCCCAGCACCACCAAAATGAAAAAAAAGAAAAAGAAAATACTATCTCTTATACTTCACGATAATATATACTAAAAATATGAAGTAGAACAAAACAGATATTAATGTTGTAGAAACATTTTTTCTAGGAAAACTTATAAAAGAATATTCTTTGAAGGAATGGAATAGCAATCACGCTCATTCTATAACCTGCTCTGCTTCTTCCAGATAGAAACAGGATACTTTGTCAAGAATCACTTAACAATGAACAGAAACCAGCACATGCCGAACACAGCTATCAACTTCCCTTGCCCTGCCCATCTGTTCTAAAATCAAAACATTCATTGTTCCATAGTTACCCTGTAAGTTCCCCAAAGGATTTCTTTTCCCGTTCACACTGTAATACCAACAATTCAGGTCTCTTAGTTACTTATTTCCGAATATTATTATAAACATGCCTGTGCGTGGTATGACAACTACTAAAACCTAAAACATCCCACTCCAAATAAGCAAAGATAAGTAGAAGGCTAACTAAAAATGCTCTTTAACTATTTTATTCTTTGGTTGCTTTTTATGTTGAAATTCAGTATTCGATTAATTTTGACAGGTACAATTATTTCTACCAAAATCAACAATGGCAATGCACATCACTGCTACAGAATTCACATTAAGCATAATGTGAAAAAGGAGTTAAGATTGAATCAACAAATATGACACAAAAAGAAAGAACTAAAACAGAAATGAGAAGAAATACCCTTGGGGAAGAGGTGGGACATGAAAAATCCTCATCTAGTAGAACATTTTTTCCCACTGAGAAAAGGGGTTACATGCCAGTTTATGATTGCAGGCATAGTTTATGTCAATCATTGCTGAAATGCAGTCCAAAGGACAGGCCTTAGTTGAAAAGTTTTTTCCCATTCTTTAAACTCATTAATGAGCACAGGAGACAAATGAGGGAAAGGTACAAATGAGCCTTAGGTATCTGGGTTGTCATAGGGCATGGCAGATGCCTGCAAGAAAAGCAGGGAACAGGGAGGAAGAGGAGCAATGGCACACTTGATGCACTATTCAGTTTTCATCCTGAGAAATTCTGATTCCATATCCTCCATCAAAAGGACTGACAATCAAAAAACAAAACAACCCTGAAATTCTACCACCACCATGTGGAATGGGAAATCATATAGTACTGTAATACTCCTCAAGTTGTGGCACAACATGGATGTACTAGATTGAATGGATGTGTATTTTCCATTACTTTGGTTCAAATGATCAAATCACAGAATTTAAAAAAAAAAAGGTACCGCCAATCCTTCTTAGGATTTTTAACTTCATAGATTTATTTAATAAGGTTAGTGCTAACATCAGAGCAGCATTTTAAAATTAAACAAAAAAAGAAAAATACATCTAATGAAATGTCATACCTGGTGGTACTTCCTGCTGTTCTTCTGCAGGGGGAACACTTACTTCTAAAAATGAAAACGAAAGTTACAATCCATTCCAGTTGCTGATGACCAGAGTTTAAAATACAGATTGGTAGTACTGAAGTGAAGGTGACTATTTTTACAGACTTTCAAAAAAAAAAATTCAATTGTAATTATCATAAAACCCTGTTTTTACACTATCGCACATACACAGAGATTGGATACAATTGAGTAGAACACTGAACTCTGTGTATTTCTCAACGTATTCTATAGAATAGACTTTACAACATTATCTGTCTGACCTCAAAAATTCTGTTGCATGGTACAGAAGATATGGACTAAAATTTAGGTTTTCACCAAAATTTTGCATTGAACATGATAAGAGAGTTGGGGAAAGGTATTTAAAGTATCTTGCTGCTTCTTCACAGAATTTTTGGATTGAAAAGCATTTTGGGGAGTAGAGGGTACATAATAGCTCTACACTAAGCTACATCCCAGCTCCATTTCTTGAGAAGTTTTTGCTTCATACCTCTGGTTTTAACATCATTAAACAGCATAGGAAAATTAAATTGAAATGGAATCTTAAAATCAAACACTATCCTTACTAAGTTATTTTTGAAGAATAAACGTGTGTGTGTGTGTGTGTGTGTGTGTACTCTGGGAACTGCACTCAGGGCCTTGTGCACCCACACGTTCTACCATTGAGTAACTAAGCTATACTCCCAGCCTTTAAGATAATACATTCTAAGACTAGTCAGAGATGTGGATATGAATTTTCAGCATCTTACCAATTTCCTTGGCCACTTCAATCCGATTACAAATAAAGAGACTACAGGTGGACCTGGAGTGGTAGCTCAGCAGTTATGCACTTGCCTGGCATGTGCAAGAATGCAGGTTTGAATCCCAGCACCACATACATGGCAAAGTGTCACAGCAATGAAAGCCACATGTAAAACTAAATAAAACTGATTCTTTCTCTCTTAAAAAAAAAAAAGAGAGAGAGAGAGAGAGAGAGAGAGAGACAGACTACAGGCATCACTACCCAATGGAGAATGAGACACTGCTCTATTAAATTACATTACATAATATCTTCAAACCTTACAACCCAATTAATAGATCTTAATGTAGAAGAAAATTGCATCAGCTCTCCTTTTGCTCCTTAAGAATTATAACGGGTTTTGGAAAAAAGGAGGAATTTTTAAATAGTACTTTCTAAAACTCAAAATATTTACCAGCTATTTTAATCATTTTTCTTCTTAAATTACTTCTAATAATAAAAGACATATGCTTCAAATAGGATATTTGAAAATATTTCACATAAAAGGAAATAGAAAATAATCAAGTGTAATCCTACTAACCTATGTTAATATATTAATCACTTCCTTTGTTATTTTAAGAAAGCCTTATTACTGTTCCAAATTAAATTAAAATTTCATCTAATTTTATTCTGAGAAACAAATTCAACAAACTCATCTGAAATTTTTATTGGTGTATGAGTTATTGTGGTATATGATTTTCATTTGTGATTTTAAACATGAAATAGCTAATTAGTTACATCAGCACAATATAAAAGAGTTGTCTATTTACTTTATGTAATCTACTCTTTCTTACCCTTGGATTTTTTTGAACTCATTTCATTTAGCTTTTACTTCCACTAATCACTACAGGAATTTTTGGGAAGACTATCAACAAACTCCATGTTTCCAAATATAATAGACTTCCCAGTCCTGGGATTTCTGGGCCATGTCAGCATGGGACATGTACTCTCTTTCCCTTCTGACACATTTTCCTCCTCATTCCCTGGGTGTTCATCCTCCATTCAACTGCACAACGTTGGAGTCCCCTAGAGCTCAGTGCTTCAGTGGCCTTTCTACACTCCCTGTACTCACCTGCAAAATGACCATATTGCTTCCCATGGCTTTAACACCATGTTCATAATAATGGCTTCCACATGTTCATATCCATCTCAGACTTTGCACAGATAATTCAGACTGGTATATTCAACTCCCTACTTCATAACTCCACTTGGCTTTCTCACTTAACTTTCAAAATTAAAATGCTCAATGTGACGCCTTATATTTTCTCCCCCTAGAACTCTAGTTTTCTGCTTAACAAATGACCTCATCATCCAACAGTTACTCGAAACAATCCAACACCCCCCTTACTTCTTTTCTTTGCTTTACTACCATCAGAAAGATCTAGAATTGCAATTTAAAAAATATATCTCAAGTTCAGTACTCTCTCCTCCATCCCCACAGTCACAATCTTACTCTGGGACACTCTGATCACTTCCTGGGATTAATGTTCAACACAGGGTGGTCCCCACATCCATTCTTACTTCATCCAATCAATTCTCTAGCTAGTAGGAGTGGAAGTAGTTCTTCAAAACATAAATCAGATTATACTATAACTTGTTTAAGTATTTCCGTACATTCTCACTGTGGCTAGACTAATCCAAATTCCTTAATAGGCTCTGCAAGGTCCTAACTGTCCCTGCCTGTTTATTGCTTAAGTGAATCTGAGTTGTTTTCTATTTATCTGCAACTGAAAGCAAGCTTACTGACAGAAAGTTTAAGCATAGTTCTGATACAGTGAGGACATTTCCATAGATCAACCTAAAGGCATGTAAAAATAGATTTGAAGAGGGCAAGTAGAGCGTAGAAAAGAACAGTCAGAACAATTCTGCCATTATCTAGGAAGACAAGGGGCTGAACCAGACCAACACTGTAAGAGCTAAGATAAAAAGGATAGACTGAAGAAGCTTTGAAAGAGTCCACAAACAGAATTTGGAATTAATATTAGAGACAGAGGTAGAAAAGGACTCAATAATGGCTTCCATGTTTCTGGTTTGGGAATCCAAGTACATACTGATGCAACCAGCCAAGGCAAGGAAACACAAGGTTGGACAGCTAGGCCAGCAAGTGTGTGAAGATGATGAGCTACCCTTAGCCCACTTAGCTTCTGCAGGAACCAGCAGAGAAGCTGCATGTGGCCTGCGGCTGCACAGCGCAGAGCCCCGAAGTCAACAGAGGGAGGACTCTGCATGCTAACAACATCTCAAACTGCCTGCCATATCTTAGGAAAAAACTATTTCTAATCCAAGAAAGGTGGGGTCAAATTGCAAAAGGTGATGTTAGTCTTCTTTATAAAATCTATGTGGAGGATGTTGGATGAATTTTTTTCCTGGGGATTTTGAGATTCCATTTTCTGATTCTCACTATCTCAAAATACAGACTGCAAGATAATTCTTCAAAACTTTAATATTCTTCATAAAGAACTGAGTAATTGGAGGAAAACCTCAACTCAATTTAGCCCTGCTATACAGAGATGAATCCTGCAGCACATAGCTCCCATGCAGGGGCCTCTTCCACGGCTGGGTGGACAAGGAGGGCAAACGAGGTTTCCCTTATTCCCTCCACAGCTACTTCCCTCGATTCTATAGATTGTACCATCATGCAGTCTGCCAAACAAGCTCTAAAGTCAGAAAGCACCTCCTCGGTGTGCACGAGGCCCAGGATTCCATTCCCAACAACAAAAGAATAATATTTAATCTGAGAACTAGCTGCTCCAAAATAAATTCTAGGAGTAATTTTATGAGCAAAATTCTGTTTCATGCTCCTCGCAGCAGCATGCTGCCAGCAGTCAACTTCAGGCTCCAAGGATAGGACGCTGGCTCAGCCACCTGTACCCATGGAACCAGGGACCAGCCTTGATCTCACCCAACCTCACCCCGTTCCAGCTTGGTGTTTGTAAAATAAATATGAAGATCTTTGCTGTCTCCTCCTCACTGTTTGCTGTGAGATTCAAGTTAAATAACACATGTGGAAGTATTTTATGAACTGCTTAGAACAATATAAATCTAAGTTGTACTGAAGTAATAGTGTAATATAGTATTTGCAACTATTTTTAGTTTTCAGAAGGTATCATTTTACTTCCCCCATAAAAGGGTTCTGCTCCTCAGATGAATTATCACATAAAAGATTCATCTTTAAACCCATCTTTGCCCAGGGATAACTCTTTCTCCCCAGACCACCTTCTCTTAGGGTCCACACCTACTACTACTCAGGGTAGCCCTTTGCACCCTCCTTAGCTGTCCTCACAGTATCTTCTTTTTATCACCACTGTCACACTTTCCAGGCTTTATTTATTGTCTGGCCACAAGCGCGTCAGCCCTACACTCCTGGTTCCTCAGCAATACATGGAAGCAAACAAAAGTGCTCAATAAATACTTGTTGAATAAATGAACATATATTTAATAAGGAAAATAAAATAAAATAAAATAAATTTACCTTCTGAAATTATGTTTGAATCTTCTATAGCATTATCTAAAAAAGAAAATGAAAAAAATACAAAAAACTTTACACCAGCTCACCTCCACTCAGGTTCCTAAAGTAACTAACACCCACCAAGATATCTTAAGTTTTGGTTTTTTCATACTGCCTCTTCTTATGGAGAAATTTGTGAGTAGATTTATTACAATATCAACTTTAATTTCTAAATTATATTCAAAGTACATCAAATAGGTTAACATTATCCCTAATAACATTTGCACATAAATATGGAATAAATATGTAATTGGCTCTCAATATCCATGAGTTCCACTAGCATGGATTCCACTGACAAAGGATCAAAATAAAAACAACCCCGCCCCCCCAAAAAAAACTGTGTATGTACTGAATATGTGTAGAGATTTTTTTCTTTTTCTATTCTCTAAACAATACAAGAGAGTAACTAATGACATAGCACTTGTATTGCATTAGGATGTAAGTAAGAGTGATTTAAAGTATACAGTAGGATGCGCACAGGCATAAGGAAATACTGTGACATTTTCTGTAAGGGTCTTAAAGCATCCTTGGATTTTGTTATCTGTATATATACCACATTTTCTTTATCCATTATCTGTTGATGAACACCTAGGTTGGTTTCATAGGTTGGCTATTGTGAATTGTGCTGCTATAAACATGGGTATGCATGTATCACTGTAGTAAGATGACTAATTCTTCAGGATAAATACCGGGAAGTAGGGTAGCTGAGTCATATGGTGGTTCCATGCCTAATTTTTAAAGGAGTCTTTACATTTCCCTAATTGCTAATGATCTTGAATATTTTTTCTTGTATTTGTTGGCAATTTGTATTTCCTCTTTTGAGAAGTATCTTAAACTCATTTGACCATTTAATAATTAGGTTATTTGACATTTTTGGTGAAAGGGTTTTTTTTTATTTTTTTGTTCTTTATATATTCTAGATATTAAACTTTTGACAGAAGAGGAGCTAGCAAAGATTTTCTCCCATTCTATGGCTTTTCTCTTCACATTCTTAATTATTTCCTTTGCTGTACAGATTCATTGTACTTTGATGCTGTCCCATTTATTAACTCTTAGATTTATCTCCTGAGTTTTAGGAGTCCTATTGAGAAAGTCATTGACTGTGACTAGAAGCTGGAAGGTTGTCTCTACGTTTTCTTCTAGAAATTGCATAATTTCTGGACTAATTGTGAGGTATTTGATCCACTTTGAGTTGGTTTTTGTGCAGGGTGAGAGATAAGGGTCTAGCTTCTTTCTTCTACATTTCAATAACCAGTTGTTCCAGCACCATTTGTTAAATAGGTCAAGGATTAGATGACTGCAGCTGTGAGGATTTGTCCCCGTGTTCTATTCTCTGCCATTGATCTATGTGTCTGTCATTACGCCAGTGCCATGCGGTTTTTGTTACTATAGCTCTGTAGTATAATCTGAAGTCAGGTATCTGTGATGCCTCCAGCACTGCCATTTTGGCTTAAAAGTGCTTTGGCTATTCTGGGTCTTACTCTTCCAAATGAATTTTAGGACTGTTTCTTCTATTTCTGTGAAGAATGCCATCGGTATTTTGATGGGATTGCATTGAATCTGTATATTGCTTTTGGTAGTATGGCCATTTTAACAACATTAATTCTGCCTATCCATGAGCATGGAAGGTCTTTGAGGTCCTGTGCAATTTCTTTCTTCAGTGTTCTATCATTGCATTGTAGAGGTCTTCCACCTCGTTGGTTAGACTTATTTCTAGGTATTATATTTTTCTTTAGACTATTGTGAATGAAATTATTTTCCTGATTTCTTTCTCAGCAGATTCATTGTTGGTATATATAGGAAAGCTATTGATTTTTATATGTTGATTTTGTAACCTGCTACTTTGCCAAATTTGTTTTTTAGCTCTGGCAGTCTTGTGGTGGAATTTTTGAAACTTCTAGGTGGAAGAGCTTTTTATCTGCAAACTGATAATTTGACTTCTTTTCCTTTTTTTATCCCTTTAATTTCCTTCTCTTGCCTAATTGTTCTGGCTAGAACTTCTAGCACTACATTAAACAAGAATGGTGAGAGTGGATATCCTTGCCAATCCCAAATTTTAAAGAAAATGCTTTCAGTATTTCCCCATTTACTATGAGGCTGACTTTGGATTTTTCATATATAGCCCGTATGATGTCGAGGTAGCTTCTTTCTATCCCTAATTTCTTCAGTGTTTTAAATCATGAATGGGTGCTAAATTGTGTCAAAGACCTTCTGTGTATCATTGAGATTATGAAGTGATTTTTTTCCAATTATTTTCTTAATGACTTGAAAATGTCTTCTATTTCTTATTATACCTATCTTTGGTTCCACAAGTTGTACAAGTTTAGCAAATGAAAGGTGGATTGATTTGTAGGTAACATCTGCTCACAAAAATAAAAAAAAAAAAACTCACCTGAAATTTCTATTGCTTCATTTTCTGAAGGTTCATGTACTATAAAAGAAAAAAATAATCCTTTATCATTGACTGCAGGATTTTTATCATAACAGGAATGGAAAATATGCTCTAGGAATCTGCCCTTGTCTTATTTATGAATACTTTGAAGCTCCAAGTTTAGTCATTGAGAATCACAGATTAGAGTGTAGGGTGGGAAGGAGTTTGATCAACTGGAATGAAACAGGCCTGGATTCAATTCCAGGTCAGTCACTGTTTAGCTATGGGACATGGCAATTTCATATGCTCCCTTCCTACAAAATGGGGAAAAGGCAAGCTCCTCCTTTAATCACTTATTACCAGAATTCAACACTGTTTTTATTTCCAAATGGTATAGAATTTTCATTTCAAAAATTTCTTCTGGTCTCTCATGCAAGTTTTGAATTAGGCAAAGCTCTCCCTTGCTATCACCTACAGGCAGATCCCCTATTTTATTTAGGGAGCTATTCTCTGACACTTTTCTTAGGGGCAAACACCCCTTGCTAGCCTTTTAGAAGGTAGGCTGTCATGTCCATCATCCATCCATCCTGTAGCAAGGGCCTGCGGCCTATTCCTGCTCTCATCAGCTGTCACTGGGCTTAGAACTCTGCTGCTCTACTGCAAAACAGGCTCCTTCCTGTACAGTCCTCTGCCCTCTGCTGTGCCTGGAAGCTGGCAGCTTTCTCAATCAACCTGATTTTCCAAAAGGTCTTCAATTTTCTAGTACATGGAATGCAAACTATTCTATTTTCCCAGATTAGTCATAAATTTCTTCTTTTACAGTTATTTAATAAAGAACCATATTTGAAGATCTATTAACTTTTAGACATCTCAATATTAATGTACAATCATTTTGTCTTTTTGGTGGCATTTGGAAGACCAAAGGGGCAAGGAATCTGTACTCACTGTCACCCTGAGCACAGTAAGCATTTAAATATGTCCTTACTTCTTCTGACCTTAAAAAATAAAACCAACTTTTTCTTGGGCCTGCTTCCCTTTACTCTCCTCCTTCCATTTTACAATCTAATTTCTTTAAACAGTCATTTGCATTCAATGTCTCCTCTCCTCATTTCCCTTCCTCAGCCCATTCCCATCTGTCTTCCAGCCCTAACTATATCCCTGAAAAAGGCTCCTGCTGAGATGGCTAGCAAGCATCTCATTAAGTCTGCTGGACACCTTCCAGCCCTGCCAGTCAGATCTCTTAGCAACACTCTTCCCCTGGACGTAAGTGAGACCAGAATCTGACTAATGTTTTCTTTCTTTCTCAATCTGCCTTATCACATCATCCCGTTTCTGCAGGTGTTAAATATGGGCTTTCTTCAAAGTCCAACCATAGAACCTCCTCTAGTTCCCCCCTCTATCTTCTTTCCTACAGGGGCCTCAGAGTTTGGCTCCAATTATCATGCAGACACTCATGATTCTCATACATGTATAATGGCAAAAGTGCCATTAACTCCTATGTAACTCGATTCTGGTCCTCTGGCCCCTATTCCTGCCTTCCTGTGTGTCCTAGCTTTAAAAAAAAAAAAAATGGGCCACCAGGCATTAAACCAGAGAAGGCATGTGGTTGCATCCACATATCAAGCTCTGCCAATTATGCCTCTTAAACATTTCTCAGCTTCATCCTCTCCCCTCCAATTTCACTGTCACCATGCTAGTTTATACTACAATCATCTCCATCCAATCTGTCCAGTGAAACAGTTCTTTGCCAAGGTCACCCATGAGTCCACTGTAGTACTAGACTACATTTTTGGTGCTGCAGTACATGGCTCTCGGGAGCGCAAGACAGCACTAAACATCTCCTTCATGGAAATCATTCTTTGGCACCTCAATTGGCAGATGCAATTCAGATACAGGTTGGATTTGGATTAGTGCAGTTATCTGTTTTCCCATGTCTAGTCTTACAATCCTGGGTAAACTATTTACCTTCACCAAATCTTATTTCTCTCATCTGGAAGCAGGGAAAATACAATGTACTTCATGGAGTTCAATAAAACAATACGTGAAATGCTTGGAGAGAAGAGCAGTTATAGCTGCCAAAATCTAAACAGGATACTATTCATGCCAAATATCTGCCAGAACTCCCATCTCCATGTTGCTCTTAAGTCTGGAATCCAATTCTTCTTAACCTTCACCAATGTAGCAAATCAGTCACCTCTGAAGATAGGATTAATTTACAGAGGGAAATTGAGTAAACTCTGACTGAAGTATTCATACATGTGTACATTAGTCAAAAGACATGACTATAAAGTAATGAGATCTGCTTCTGAGTAATGTGAAACTGCCCCTAAGGCAACTTGTAAAAAGTTTAAGAAACTATTTAAGCAGTGGCAAAGTCAACGAAACAGTTAAATAATCAGCCTAAGTAAATTTTTCAAGAATAACCATTCATCTGTATGTATCTGCATATTTTATAATCAAACTACGGGTATAAAACAAGTAGGTGCCTTAAGATTAAGAATCTTTTCCAAACCTTGTTCCTCATAGTCTTGGTATGATACATCATCTGAAAACAAAGAGAATTAAAAACAAAATAAGTATTACATGAGTGCTTGAAACTACTTCACACGTACACACACAGGCACACAATCTCTTAATTGTAAACACAGATTCTCTTCCTTTAAACATGCATTAATGTCTATACAATAAGTAATAAATACCTGTGTCCATAATGAAAAGAAAGGGCAAGTAAATTATTTCCATAAAAATTCTCCAGCACCACATAAATAAAATTATCCACTAGGATTTAACATCTTGTTCTGTTATGGACATGTTATTAGTAGATGAAATAGAATACAAATGCCTGATATTTATTTATTTATTTTGGGGTGTGTGTGTGTATGAGGGTTCAAACACAGAGCCTTACACATGCTAGGCAAGTGCTCTACCACTGAATTATATCCCCAGCCCCCCACATTCTTTTAAATACTGATTTCATTACCAGACAAAAAGTCACGTGAAAATTGCTTCTTGACTTCTTTGAAAGTAAAACCACCATGTAAACATAGTACTGCAACTGAAATTAAAGCATTCAAAATCCAATGAAAACGTTCATCTAATACCTGCTTCCTGGTGCAATCTTTCGTCATCTATAACTGGTTCACTGGAATCTAAAAAGAAAAAATATATACCTTTCACAAACGTGAAAATGACAAACTCTTGCTTTACCAGACAGCATTCTAAAAGATTCAGGTTAATTCTAATCTGCAAAACCTTGTAAGAAAGACATTAAATTATCATACAAAAAAAATTTAAGTTGAACACAGTTCCATAATTTACTGTGTAATTTGCAAAGATGGAAACTAAGGTTTGCAAACAGCCTGGCTCCACTATGTCATACCGTCTCTTCAATTTTCAGCATTCTTCCTATAGAACAAACTCTTAAAGGTGGTTTGAAAACACATCTTCTTTCCCCATTGTTTCCCCATGTAATGTTAAGCTATATTCAAAAATTTCTATAAACATCTGGGGAATCAAAAATGATCGAACGTTACCATGTAGAGATCTCTGTGTTGAATCAGAGTGAATTGTTCACCTGTGTTAAAATGATCTTGGCCACTGCCTCAAATAGGAACTCATATCAATAATTTCCATATTCACAAACCTGTGTTTTCCTGGTCATATATTATCTCTTCCATATCCTGATGATGGTCCTGTGGAACTACAAATTAGGAAATAATTAGAAAATTAAAAATGTGTTATCTATTTTACATGACAATTAAAACTGGAAAAGCACAATTCCTGATAATGACAGAAATGCAAAACTAAATCACAACAAGAATCAATCATGTTCACACATGGAACTAACTGTACAAATGCCATACGCAAGAGGGACAAAATGGTTCCATCATCAATGGGCTTATAATCTAACTATAAAAGAGTAGAGATATGTTCTCTTATAGAATATGCAGACTCAACAACAGTCAACAAATAAGAACAGACGCAGAGAGCCACAGAGAGCAGTGTGGGGGGATTCCCTGCTGTGCAGATGTGTGCATCTGAACAAGTGCACACATCACCCGCCATGACCTGAACTTCAAAACTTCAAGCCCATGTACTCTGTGTGGTGTCTCCTCCACACTGGAATATAGTTCTAGTGCTTATAGATAACGTAAGTATACAAAGGTCCTAAGCACCAGTCAAAAATACCACATGGTGCTCAAGCTTAGAAAGAGTGATCTACTCCAATACCAGAAAGAAAAGCAGCCAACAGCTGGCACAGCTTATGAAGGCAGGTGACATGTGATAAAGCACAATTTTGGACTTCCATTGACATTGTAATTTAAGACTACAAAACACACAAGTCCACTGTATCGTTTGACCTAGTAATCTCACTTCTGGGGATTCAGCATTAGAAATAAGACTTCAAAACAAAAAGTGCATTTATAAAAGTATAGTTATAAGTACAAAGAAAAATATACCATAACATTATTAAGTATAACATGATATATTAAGTATTTCAAGTGCCATGAATAATAGATAATATTTTACATATATCATGATGTTCTATTAAACAAAAGACTTGTTCTAATTAAGCAATAATATTAAAATAAAACCTACCTGTTTCTTCTATATGATAACTATGCTCAGCAACTGAACAAACAACATCAAATTGATACTACTACTTTATAAAATGGCATGATTATATTGTATATGCATATTCTGAATCTATACTTATTATTAATATTAATAGAAAATAATAAAGTAAAACCAATATCAATTAAGTACATGCTTAATACTTTATCACTTGAATTGTATTCTGAAATGGCTCATACATTCTATTTGGTCCTCTCAACATCTCCACAAGGCTGACAAACACTGTAACCTGCTAATTTATACTGAGTAACACAGTGACAAAGGCTGGACCCAGGAAAGGTGGTAATTTGTCTCCATATTCTATTGTGATGTTCCATTTCCTAGACCTGTCGTACTACTTTATAGAGCAAAAATACACTAACTACAAATGGGCCCACAAAGCAAGAGCTGAGAAAAATCTTTATGTCCAGAGAGCCAAACAGAAAATCTGCTCCTCACCATGCTTGTAACTGTCACCTATTTTATTTAACAGATGTACAAGGTAGAAATATTTTTAATTTCTGAAGCCCTTCACACAGTTGAAACTTTAACATTCAAATTGCATTTCTATCAATTAAAGATTATGTTACAAAATAAGTTTTATTGAGCTTCTTACAAATGTTTCTTCTTGCCCCTCTGTATATCTCCTAAACTTAAAGACATCAAATTCCTTATGCTTCTGGTTATTTGAACATCTTAACTAAAATCTGTGGCATAAGAAGTATCTAGATACAAAACTCTAAGCAGCTATCAATCTTGCTGGGCCATCTTGGCCAAAGATGAAAGGGAAGGAGTGATACCTCAGAAATATGGAAGTCATTTCATCAGCACCCCTCCTCAGACTTTAGAAGCATTCTTCCCACAAAAATCATGACACAGGTAATCGCTAAAGGTCGAAGGCTCCAAAGCCCTTCTATAAACAACTATTTTCAATGTATAGTACACCTAAAATCAAATATATTTTCAAATGCATTGATTTGCATTTTTACACCATAATATTATGCATGATGGATAATTCTGTAGACACCAAACCATCCTTACATGACTATTTCTATGGGAAAGTGCATCTCCTCCTCTAAACATCAGGCATGAGTAGAAGCTTTTGGAAACATATCCACTCATAAATTGGAGATGCCTGTTTCTAAAGTGATCTCCTAATATATTAAGAGTGGTAAGAAATAGACAAATTTTAGTTTTCATTACTTTTAAAAATGGCCTTGTAACCACTTGGCAGTTCTATTGTAGAAGACTTCATAAACAGAAGTTTGCAGAACCACAGCCATGTTGACCAGTTTAGATATTGTTGATGGCTAATTTTGTACTCAGATAGCAAAGTTAAGCACTTCTCCAGAGGCTGAGGCTCCACAAAGCCTAAAATATTCACTATCTGGCTGTTTACAAAAAAAGCCTATGAACATCTGGGGTAGCAACTAAGTACAGTGTTCTATTTACTGTCATTAGAGTTTGTGTTAGATGATCATGTCAAGGATTTCAACAAGTGCCAAATAACAAATGGCACTTGAAGCAGAAGAACACCATAAAAGTGGTTTGCTGAGGTATTTTACTTACTTTTATAAGAAATTTATACACTGAGTTTTCCTTTAAAGTGCTTTGAATAAAAAATCAGGATACCTATTTATTTTAGAGAAAAATTCACTTTACTTAGAGCTGTAAGCTTTGAATTAAAAAAAAATTTAGACAAAAGCTTAATATTGGTTGTAAAGGGATTCAAAAAAGCTTCAAGAGCTGCAATTGTAAACTGTTTTTTGTATTTTATCCTAAAATCAAATAAATGTGCTCTACCTTCATGAAGTGTTTCAGGTTCTGGAGTCTCAAATCTATCATCTGCATCAGGTGCTGTAAGAAAATTCTCATCCTCCAGGTGCAGTTCTTCTGCTGGCCCATCGTGGTCTTGGTGCAGGTCTTCTCCTTCAGCAAGGATAATGGACAGAGTGACATAGTGTACAGAGGGCCCACAGGCAGCAGTTGACTTAGACACAAGGCCTTCTGAAGGGCTGCTACATAACTCTTCCACCCTGGCTAGGTACTAACCTACCTAAGGGCGAGTACACATCTCTTCTCATTAGAGAGTCAAGTCACCAACAACAGGAACTTCTTAAGTTTTGTTCTCTATGTATGCCCAGCATGCGGGGTCAGGCCTTGCCATAGAAGGTATTCAATACATATTTGATGAATGAATAAATAAACTCATAGTTATCAATGTATGTGCCTCTTCAACTATCACTGAATCAGAGAAAAGGTCACACTAAGAACTTTTACTGAGAATTGACATAAAATTACACGTAAAAACTTTAAATGACTCTTCAAATATTCTGATGCAAAGAGCAGCAAGCAGCCTATCTAAATCAGATGCTGTGTAAATACAAATTTACCTGTATTGCACTAAATCTAAACTCAGTCTTTAGATATTCAAGGATGCCCATTTTCTCTACTGTGATTAACTTCTATGATACACTGAACAGTTCTACTATTATGTGACCGCTGGATGTATTATTCCACTGCAATATGGTTGAAGATTGCTACCATGCCTAAAATTATCCCCATATTAACGTGACATGGCTTTCAGCAGAGCACCTCCTGTAAATAACACTCTAAAGAACTTTAGTGAGCTGGGCTAGACATTGCATGCAGTACAGTGAGCAGGAGTGTAAGGCTGAGAGGAGCTGGCTCAGGATTTAGGTCTTCTGTACTAACTGCATGACTCTGCACAAATTACTTACCTACTCTGTGCCTACCATTTCTCTTCCGTAAAATGGAAATAATAAATATTCATAGCATACAGAAAAACAGCTACCCCATAAGAAATATTTAGGTGGTATTATTATTATTATTATTGTAATAACAATATTATCATTGCTCCTGCTACTGAATTTTCCATGAAAATTGAGTGATGGCCTTCTTAGTTACTATGCCTTTAGAATGGCACAGTAATACTCTCAGATGTTACCAAATTATGTAGACCTATTTATGGAGATAAGATTTACAAGTCTCTTCATCCGCATTTTTTTCCCCTGTGGTTTCAGGTACCCACAATCATGAAAATATTGTATGGAAAATTTTGGAAGTAATTTGTAAGTTTTAAATTGTATGCAATTCTGAGAAGCACAACGAAATCTTGATCCATCCCGCTCCATCCCACCTGGGATGTGAATCACCCCTTCATTCAGCAATTCCTTACTATACATGCTAACCCCTTGCTTGTCCCTTGGCAGCCATCTTGGTTATCAGGACTGCCAAGGTATCATGGTGCTTGTGTTCAAACAGACCTCACTTCACTTAGTAATGGCCCCACAGCACAAGATTAACGATGCTGGCAATTCCAATATGCAAAGAAAATCTGTAAAGTACTTCCTTTATGTGAAAAAGTAAAAATTCTTGACTTAAGGAAAAAAATCCATATTCTGAGGTGGCTGAGATCTAGAGTAAGAACAAACCTTCATTAAATTATGAAAGACATCTGTTCATTTTATTGCCATATCTCAAAGTGAAATGTTTAAAGCAGTGTATGTGTATAGGAAAAAACATTGTACTTTATACACATGTACTTTAGTGTACTGTGTACACTAAATATACACAGTATGTATTTATAACAATTATACACACATATATATATGCGCACGCACGCGCGCGCACTCACACACACACACACACACTGAATGGGGAGGGAGGGAGCGTGGAAAATAACAGGTGTCCCACACTATCTGTGGTTTCAGTTTTTCAGTAGGTTCTTGGAATATACCTGCTGTGAAGAAGGGGATTTTCTGTCTTATCACAGCAAGCTATATTATTTCTCTTCATTTCACATTTTCGGCTACTCAGCAAATAAAGCAGCAAATCAAATTGTTGTTGGGGATTTTACTGCCCTTTCTCTTTTTACCCTATTCCTATTTCCCTATTCTCTTCTCATTCAATCCAGGGAAATTTCAAGAGCTCTACATTAGCGAGACCTGCAGTCAGCCGTTGTGTTTGATGACATTTCCCTCTTTTCTGTAGGGAAACCACTCAGGCATTGTCCGCTGTCTTTGAGTCTCCTGCTTAGTCAGGGACAGCCTCGTGGGTGAAACATCCTGAAGGCACTGTCCAGCCCTCGGCAGCTGGTACACCACCCCCGAGATAATTACTATTGTCTACTTTAAAGCACAAGGAACCTGAGGACATTGCTAAAGACACCTAGCTAGCAAATGGTGGGTTCAGAACTTGAATCCAGTAATGAAATGCACGAAGATGGGGGAAGGTGGGGCATGCGAGGTCAGATGAGATGGGAAGACAACTTGGAGGTGGGCAACACATCTGGACAGACATATGACAAGTGCAAAGGCTCCAGAGCAGAGACAGACGGGGCAATTATAAGGAAAAGGCAGAGGCCATTTGGGCTCAAGGGAATGCATGAAAGGGGAGAAAAGACTGGAGTTAGATGAGGCACATCAAACAGACACAGCTATAGAGAAGCAAGAGTAGAAACAGACCTGGCTGAAGGCACTTCCACAGCCTTGGCAAAAGGAAGCGGTCGTGGCCGAGGCCCTGGAGGGCCAGGGTGTATGCTAGAGGCAACATGTCAGGCTTAGGTAAGTGAAAAAGGGAGAGATCAAGGAAAACGCCTGGGTGCTCAGCTCATGCAGCTACGTGGGTGGGAAGGCCTCGAACAAAAATGAAAAACACTGGAGTAAGAGCCTGAGAACCATGAGACGGGGAGGACGCCAGAGCTCTGTGTTAGATGTCCTGATGGAGACACCCGTGGGCAGCGGGGTAAGCCTGGAGGTTAGATAAGTTATCAGAGCTGCCACGGGAAATTCAGGAGTCACCTGCATATAAATGACATTTAAACCCAGGGGCCATAGATGTGATGTCTAAGGAGAAAAATCTCTAAAGGAAGAATAGGTCCAAGAAGGCAGAGAACATGTGCTAGAGTGGATTCGCTCCTCTTCTGCTTGGCTGCCCACTCCCACCCGCCTACACACCTGCTGTTTCCTTCCACTTCCTTTCATCCCCACCTTTGCCTGAATTGAGTCTGATGGGCCATCTGGACTCACTGGGGTCACCAGCACAACCTCCTCCATCTGGTCTCCCTGCTGCATGGTGCCACCCTCCAACCCACGTTTCAGGCTGCAGACAGAATACACAGCACTCCTAAATACCTCCGATGGTTTTGATCCCTATCAGAATCAAAACAGATTCCATCTCTCATCAGTCTCCCTCTGCACCCAACATGCTGAACTACCTTCAGACTATTGGCTGGGCTTTCACACACGCTTTTCTTACAACCAGGCAGGCAACGTTCTACACCATCCTCATGCTTCTGAATGACAGTCATTTCCTCTGGGAAACCTCTTCTAAGCCCCAAGTCTGGGTAAGCCCCACAGAGTATTCTGTGTGTCACCACTGTATCATCTGCACGATATTAAAATCACTGATTTATTTTGACCACATCTACCTTGTGTTTAAAGATTGATAAATCTAATCTGTAGGAAGGGAAAGCCAGCTCCTGCTCATATGGGCAGGTCATCATTCAGGTGGAGTGGATTCCCTACCTGCAAAGAAGGTGGTATACCAAGACACAGGCTCCTACAAACCGAGCAGTCAGCAGCAAAATCTAGTATTAGGATAGAGACACACAAAATCCTCTCCCCCTTTAGGGCTTCCCTTGCATCACATCAAACCATCAGAGTATCAGGATACTTTAGAGTTCATAATCTTCATAATCCCTTTATGAACTATGCTTTGGGGTTGCACTCTCTGATTTTATGAAGGATGTTTCAAGAAATAGCCTTATAAAATCCTAAAACACTGGTTTTGAAACTATCACTTAATATTCCACATACATGAGAAAAATTTTAGATTTAATTCTTATATTGTCTGAGTAGATAGCATGCTTGTGACCTCTCTAGTAATATTACCTATATTAGGAGTTTCTCTGCCCACATACCCCACCTTTGGGGTGAGCAAAGCCTGAAGTAAGGTGTAAAGGCTAAGGCTAGTTCCAGATGACCCTCACAGCCAGCCTGCGTGTACTCTGCTTCGTATCTCTTCTTTCCAGACCGCTGGTCTTAGCTATTTATTCTCACTTATCACTGCACTGTCTATGTCTCCAACAAACTCATTCAGTGAAGTATGGTAAAGTATATCTAGTCCTATTTTAAAATACCTATTCTCTAATAACTTGGAGTAAAGACAAAAAAATTCATGATTAACATTTAAATCTAATAAGCAAATAATCATATATAAACATCATTTTCATAACTCATGATGAAACAGATTTTAATTCATACCATCTTCTGTGTGCACCATTTCATGGAGAAGAGACTGTATTTGTTCTTTTACTTCATCTTCAATATTCTGGGGTTCTAAAATAATTACAAAATGTCACTAAGTGGAAAATATTCAAACATTAATAGGGAACTCTTGCATTCAATATGGCATTTTTGCATTGCATGATGTATTAAAATGAGTATCTTTGGCTCAACATCTGCATTTTTTTCTTATCAGTTTACAATGTTTTTCCTATATTGGAAAACATGACAGATCATTAAAATTGGTTTTATTTTGTCTATGGATACAAATGTTAAAAGGCTTGAGAGGACTTTTAAACAAAGAAAACTAATTCAGGTACATATTTCTGTTTTTTTTTTTTTTTTAAGTCTCATGAAACAAAATGACTTGCTCTAATTAGTAAAACCCATATTAATGATAAAGTCAAAAAAAGGACAGGGCCTTCATTAAGGATAGCACTAGGAAATAAGGGTTAAAACGTGGAAGACAAAAATCAATACAGATTTTTTTAAAAAGGATCAACTATTGTGTTTTCTGACAGGAGAAAGGGCAGCCTCGCTGGAATGAGAACCCAAAGAGTGAGGGTTGGCCAAGCACTCCCAGAAGTCTAGAAGTGAGAGGAGAGAGCCTTACACTGCAGCTAATAAGCCTTTCAGCTTTGGAGATAGCATCTACAGATCCACAGATTCAACTAAATGTGAATTACAAACATGAACATTCATGATAGTCTGATAGACTGTAGAGCTTACCAGATTATCAGATTTACTATAACATCACACAACATATAAGAAACTCTAATTACACTGACACTATTACCAATTTTCAGTGAAACATAATCCATGTTTGGTGAATAAAGATAGCGCAAGACTTGCTCTTGGTACCATAAACGCTGTGTATGAAATAATGACAGAGACATGACGTCAAACGGCTACTCTTCAATGACAAAAATGAAGTAAGTTAATTGGAACTTCCAGGAGAACAAGTTTAAATACAGTATCTACTATGCTAATCATTTAACAAAAGCACCTCTAAAGCATTATAGTGTCTTACATTTTTTGAGATATTTCTCTCTCACAAATCATCTTTATATTCTGCTACAATTAACGATTGTAGAAGAGTCTCCGATTTTCATTCTTCTTCTATCACCTCCCACAGCTTCTTAATTAGATTCCCAGTTTCACAACTGCTAAGAAGAGCAACCAAAGAGAACCTAATATGAACTGCCAGAAATGTTGGTATGCATAATCCTTTAATGGCTTGCATTGGCTCAACAAGTGAAAATCTAAGCCATGGAACAGGATATCCGAGCTCCACAACTGGGCCATCACACACTTTTCCAGAATCACCTGCTACCGGCAATGGCTTTTAACATGGTGAGCATACCATGCCATTTCATTTCTCTATAGTTTTGTAAATCTGTTTGCTCTCCCTTAAAGACAGTTAGTAGAGGCAGAGTCCAGATTGCAGTGGGTTAAATAAAGAATGAATGAAAAAATAAAGTGAAAAAGGAATTGTAGAGGGTGTTTTCAAAATCTAGCTATGGTAATGAATTGAATTGAGAGATCAGATGCAGAGGGGGCCAGAGTAAGGACAGAGTAAGAGAAAGATTGATAAGGCCATATTTAAACCAAAAAAACACAAGTTGAGAAGGCAGTAATAAGCCAATTGGTAATAAACCAATGGATTATGGAAATTACAATTCGCAATGATAGTAACAAAAAATGAAGACTGGAAAACAAATGGCATAACATTTCAGAATGGACACCAGCTTAAAAAGAACAAGATTTAAAAATTATAAATTATTTATTACGAAATTTGAGGTGTTCAATCCAAATACACATCTAAAATGTAAAACAATGGGAGGAATATAGTAAATTCTCATAATATTATGGACTGAAAAATTAATAAAATTTAGAGCAACATATATATAAGGAAGGAAAGGAAAATCAAATAGTATTTATAAATTGTCCCTAAATATGTAGTCATACCTAACACTTCCAATAGGTGGCACAGTGAAACCAAATTTCTTAATATTCTGCATATATGAAAAATGTGCCAAAGTGAAATAGTACTTCACAATAAATATCATAAGCAGGAAATGACAGTAATGGGTTAAAATTTCATTTAATAATTTATTAAAATATTTCAGGAGTTCTTAACTTATGGGTCATAGTCTCTCCAGTGAACAAAATAACTTGAATTGATCCACGAATCTGTGTAAATACAAAACAGATTCCACAGATTATCACAAGGAAGTATGAGCAGTCTTTTGATGCAGACAGGAGATCCTCATATAAGAAATATTTGGGACTCAGTTGTCTTTATTAAATCATGTGGCAAATGATGACAATATTGGTGTATAATATGTGTCTATTTTTATGTTCAGTGTAATATGGTACAATAGGGCTGGAAATGGAATCAAGAAAAATAACAGCTCGTTCTTAAATGTGTGATCTCAGGCAATGAATAATTGTGCCTTAGATTCTTGGTCTCAAAAATTAAAATTGTTCTGCCCAAATTTTATTAGAAAAAAATTCCAAGTTTATTGTAAGATTTCAGAAAAGAAAAATGGTTCCCTATTCTATAAACAATGTGAAACAAATTGTGGATAAAATAAGATTCTGCAAACAAAGATGATTGGCCAGCTAGGTACATCCACCGGAGGCCTCTGGGATCACTTACCTTTCCCCTCAGGAGCCTGCTCCTCTGGCTCAGCATGTGGCTTAGTCTCCTCTGGTGGGTAAGCCGACTCTGAAGCTGATCTTTCTTTGAGTCCTGCATTTTTTATTCACAAAGTTAACTTAATATTTTTTCATCTTTTTGATATATTAAACCAGGAAAATACTCTTAAACATTTAATCAGGAGTGCCAGTAATTCATAGATTCCAATATTACATGGTTAAAAATTGAAGTAGGAGATGTTTGCTCTTTAACTTCATATGGATTTTAACTACCTCCAAGTTAGCCTTTCATTTTAGAAAAGTGAAAAATTGTTTAGTCATTCACAAAACTTGGAAACACGCAGTCGTATCTGAACTTGCCAGAAGAAGTTCTGTAGGAGTCCAAGCTCCTCTTTGGTTCCTAAGCGACTAACTACTTCTAAATCCTGAGCTCATAAATCAGTAGTGGGACAACTATAGTGCACACAAACCTTTGGTTACTTGTGTGCATTCCATGTTTTGATTTACGTGTAATTATTTATTCTTCCCAAAAAGCTGCAAATAGTTAAAAAAAAAAAAAGGAGAAATCACATATAACTACTATCTTGCTGAGGTTATACCTAAAAGCAATATATTACTCTAAAACAGCTACAGGATGTGAAAAACAAGTTCATTCCATAAAATATGTTTTTTTCTTTTTTTAAAGAGAGAGGGACAGTAAGCGAGAGAGAGAGAGAAGAGAGAATTTTTATTTAGTTTTTCATGTGGCTTTCATTGCTCCAAAACTTCGTTGTGTATGTGGCGCTGGGCTTTGAACTCACGCATGCCAGGCAAGGGCTGTAACTGCTGAGCTACTGCTCCAGCCCTCAAAAAAATAAGTTCTAAAAAAATAAGGCATGAGGATAAATTAAGATGAAAACTGTTTTTAAAGTCAATGCCAATCTATTGGCTAGTTCTTCGATATTTTACATGTGGAACATTATTAAGTACAACTATTTAGAAAACTACACTGGGTTCCAAAGCCTGATTCTGTTGATTAAATCATGGGCTCTTCCTAACCTGAGAATCTTGTGCTAAGCCCTGCTCCCTGGGAAGTTCCCTGTGTGGCAGGAGTCTAGGTTCAGACAGTGTTCAGAGGTGACATGAACTTAAGCACCTTTGTTCAGCATTTAATGCACACAGACTATTTATTACAGCACAGAGAATTCTCATTTCAGTGTCTTGTACTTTTCTTTATTTTTTGTAGTTTCCCTTACCATCCCCAATTCTACATCTCATTCTTATTGATGAAAACACACTGCTAGGTTCCTCTTCCCAAATCTTGAAGAGACAGTGAGGCAGGGATAGTCAGCACCCACCCATCACTTACACTTTCTCTACTTATTTCCAACACTGCATCCACACAAAAAACTAATACTAATGCTAGTAACACAAACACCAACACATATGTTATAGTTGTTTTCTACATTTAAGTGTAAATGTAATGATCCAACAGATTCCAAAGGGATCACACCCACCCACCCACAAGTCTTAAACATGGTTCAATTTCTAGTGGAGTATAGGGAGAAAGGCCTCTTAAAACTCAGTTCATATTTAAATAAAGGGCTGAAAATTGCTCTGCCTTCTCCCATTTACATAATCCATTCTTGCCTCCTGCGATTGTGAATGGGGCAGACATACAAGTCTTCATTGCCAAGTTGTGGGGAAATGAGTGAATCTTCAGAATCATATAATTAATCTCTGCAACCTCTGTTCCTCAGCTAAGATCTGGCACAGAGCAACTGCTCCGAAAACACTTGCTGAGCTGAAAACACTCAGTGGTACAAACGTGCAGGGCCAGGAGTGGCTAAGGGCTGTAGAGGGGGAAAAGGGGTTCTTGTCAATCTCTACCACTTCTGCCTAGTCTCTCCCATTTCAGTAGATTTGGCTAGCCCCAGTTTATGTCTGTTGTCCTAGAATAATTATTTTGCTCTCAAAAATACCTGAGTTTGGATGAAAAATTACAGTGTCATCCTGGGCTAACCCCACACGTAACCCCATTCTTATTGGATTTGGGGAAAGGTTTTATTTGGAAAAAAAAATCTAATGCTAAAAGTGTGAATATATGAGCATATCAAAATTCAGCTTTCTTTAACCCATTAAGTTCCAAGCTTTCAATTCTGTGAACACAGTAAATATTCAAATATTATTTTAAAGTTCCCACAATGGTATATCTGTTGCTCAATTTAACCTTTTATAGGTGTTCTAACTCTGAGATAATGGGACAAAAATGGATTAACTCAAATGCTAGTTATTTGTCTTTAAAACTGAAAGGGAAAAACATGAAAAACATAACAAGAGGAAGCAAAAGCATAGTAACAGGAGAAATACTATTCAGTTTTCCTTTCTGTCTGAAGTGGTAGCTGAATTATAAACTTGTTAATACCTGGTCACAGTTCCTTCTAGAGGTGAAACCAGCACAAAACAAACTACCTTGTATATTTCAAAGAAGTTATTGTGCTAACCTATCTTCTTCCTTAGGCCCCTATCAACTTTTTAAATTCAACAAAAATATATTCAAGACTAGAAATGCTTTAATAACCCAAATGAAAGAATTAGCCCTACCAGTTTTTATACTGGTGTTTCCCCTCAATTTTTTTCTTTTGTTAACTAAACTACTTTTGTTTCCTGAGACTGAAGGCAAAAATTAAATGAGAAACATAAGTAACATGTAAGATCAATTCAGAGTCCACAGAAAGATTTTCAAGCTTGGATTTATTACAAAGTACAAATAGCAAGGATGTATCACTATAATAAATATTCAAAAATACATTATGAAGTAATAGTTAATCGTTTTTATGTTCCCAGGATTGCATAAAACAAAACACCAGCTCACAATGGCTTGAGCAAGGAGATTTATTGTCTAATGTAGCAAGGGCAGAGGCAGCCTGGCTAGATCTCAGCACGGGCTTTGTCTTCCAGCAAGAAATCGGGACTCCCAGCTGCAAGTTCTTTGCAGAGAGGATGATCTTCAGTAGCCAAAGGACTACCTCTCACTCTCCTTCTTTCTTAGACTTGAGAAGATCTTTCCAAGATGTTCCCAGCAATCTTCCCTTTCATATTTAATAGTCAAACCAGGACCCATTTCCATTCCTAAGCTGGCAAGAGGGACAGAGTGGCTGCAGCTGCCTGATGGTCATTATCTACCGTTGAATGTTCGGAATCCACCGCATCACCCATGACATGATTTGGAAAATGAATTAATTCCCTTACAACGCACCTTGATTTAGTTGTGTGGGCTCATCAGACAAATTAGGAAATTCTTAAAGGTTTGCATTTAATAACTATATAATTATTCCTCCAATTTTAATTAAAAAAGGAACAAAACGAAGTCAGCACTTTAACCATTCAGAGCAATCTTGATCACCCTATAAAATTACCTTGACTCAGTATATGCTTACTTTATTCATATTGGCCAATGACATCTGCCCAGAATGAGAATGAACCAATATATTCCCATAGATATGTGATAGTTACAAACAAGCTTAACTACATTGCATATTGCATTCATTTACTCAACAGGCATTTATTTAGCACCATTTAATGCAAGGCAGGAAATGAACATTCAAGATACATGCACCTCCAGGACAAGAGAGCAAGCACAAACATAAGAAATACAAACTAGTTAGAGTCCACTGATTGGGATAAATGGAACAGGGAAGACTTGAGCAGGAAGGCCCAGGTATTAGGAAAGGGGGAGGGTCTATTTATAATAAGTGGACAAGGGAAAAGGCTCACAGAGAATACTTCAACAAATTTCTGAAAGACACCAGGAATGTGGCCATGACAGTCACACTGGGGAATTCTCCAGATAAAGGGAAGAGCCAGAACAAAATCTTCAGCCGGGCAAGTGCTTGGTGTGGGGACAAGGTGGCTGATGCAGCAGGGCAGAAGTGAGCCCAGGTGTGAGTATGAGAAAGGAAGACACTGGGTCACTGAGTGAACACTTCTCATCAACCCTCATTGTCCATAGGACCCACCCAGATACCAAAATCTGCATGTTCTCAAATCCCTTATGTACAATGGTATATAGTATTTGCAAATAACTTATGCCCATTTCCTGTATGCTTTCAATCATCTCTAACTTACAATACTGAATACAATGTTAATGTTATAAAAACTATACTGTATCATTTAGGGAACAGTGGACAGAGTCTGTACATACTCAATAAAATGTGCACCGTCTCTCCAAATATTTTTGAACTATGGTTGGTTGAATCTGTGGAAGTGCCGACTGAGGAGGTGGAATCCTTAGATACAGAACGTTGATTTCATATGCTAATTGCTCAATCAACGAAATCTGGGAATTACAAGTAGTCCTTTACTTCACCAGATTTCATACACCTAGCCCATAAAAAGCTAAGGCTTTTTGTAAAAAATTCCTTTATCAAACTTTTATTTGCTAATTCAATGGTACACACAGACTGATTCAAATTTTGGACTTTCCTTTTGAAGTTACTCCAGCCATTGTTATCTATAAATGATAAGAGTTCAGAACTACTACTGCTTCACAGGCCAGTAGTCTTATAACATAAATCAACATACCCCAAGAACAGACCAACAGGTCTGTTCTACATGAAATTTGGCAAATATTCTGGGAAATTAACACACTGGAAAAGCACACAGAATTCATTGACTTACTAATCCTTCTAACTACTACTGGCTTTTATAACCAGTGAACACAGATCTTAATAAGTATACTAACAGCAGTCCCAAAACTTTTCAAAATCTGAGACTATCAGAACCTAGAAGTTGTCTCATGAGCCATACCAGATTCAAAGCATCTTTACATGAATCAAGATAAAATTTCAGAAGGGGGATGATGTAAATCACAAGATAATTAAATTCTAATAAAAGCATTCTAGGAGACTGGTTTCAGGACCCAAAGAGGGACTCCACTAAGACTGGAAGGAGTAGACTTACTTAATATCAAGCAAAATGCACACAAAGGTACATGACACAACACTGCGTGTATAAACTCAGGGACTTGAACCAAGCTGGCTGTCTCTGAATCCCAGCTCAAGCAATTTACCACCACTTCAACTCTGGTTTCCACAAATGCAAAAAGGGGATAAAATGTACATTAAGAGAGTTTTAAGGAATGAGATCCTTTAAATGCCGTGAATGAATATTTTTGTGTCAATTTATTTTTCCTTTATTTTTCTAAAGGATCAAATATACTTGCGCCTCACCCCCATTTCATGCAACCATACACACAGCAAGGTGAACACAGTTACAAGCAACTTCCAAGATTGTTGAAACTTACTGCATTTTTGAAGAATCTTCTGGGTTTTCCTTTAATAAAACAGAACTTTTTCTTCTAATGGTATTCAAAAGTGTTCTTTAACAGATCTGAAATATGTTTAGATGATCTGTTCTGTGTATTCACCATTCAAAAAATAACACTGAGTGCTTATTATTATTGGTTAGCAGGACAGATACTGAAGTCCTGGTCTGGCAGAAAAGCACAGGGATGAAACAGAGTGATCGGCATAACTGGGGCAGGCAGAGTTCAGGCACCTGGGTGAGCCACAGACACCTGATTACAGATGTGACGGCTGGGCCAGGTCCTGCAGGAGAGGCAGAAGATGGCCTGCCACACAGAGGAGTAGCAGGCAGTGCTGACAACAGCTCTACTTCTGTTTTCCCCATCAGTAGCTTATTTTTCCCACAGAATTTCACCATAGGAACTAGTCAGCTCATTACATGTGTCCCCAGTGCCTCACCCCATCCTTGGCACACTGCAGATGCCTAGGACTCTGTGTTGAATGAGTCAATAACGGGAAATAAAGGTATAACATGTGGTTGTTTTATATTATTATCAAACAACACAAAACCTTTAAATATAGGTCTTCTTCCTCTTGTAAAATACCAGAGAAATAATGTTTAAGGCAAGGAAGATGCAAATGAAAGGCAGACTTCTAAGAAAATGCGTGCATCCCTGAGTTAATATGGAATAATAACTATAAACATAACATGAAAAAAATGAGATTATGAAAAAAGAGCAAAGGGAAAGGAAATGCATGGTTTTTAGATTGGTAGAGATTATAAAATTGAAACTTTTGTAGAAATTGATTTCCATGTAAAAATCATAGCCAAGCCAGTAATAAAAATCTAGTTCTTGTGGTTATATCCTTGAGCAAATTAAAGACAGATGGATTTATTATTGAGGCTTTTTTTCAGATTTACCCAAAAAAGATTTTTGTAAAAATAACCTTTATATTTCTGCCACATAATACTTACCCTTTAGTTTCCTAAAAATAAAAATTTTCTCTTTTTAGCAGAACAGGACAAAATGAAAAGAGTTTAACCAATCTAGTTTCCCCAGTAACTAAATAGTCGCATTTATCATTAGGTCAATATTCTCTTATATTCTTTCAATTATCTAAAAATATTGCTGATGAAGGTTTAGAATAAGATCTCTATTTCTCATGGCTTCTTATTCTGAAATGTCCATTCCTGGCCATCCCACTCAACTCTTTGAATCTGGATAGGGTCAAAAGTAGGAATGGGAAAAGAATGAGGGAAAGATAGACTCCATAACCAATGGCTTTAGGGTTGAAGGAGAGTAGTATATAAATATTTCCCTGTATTTTTCTGCCCATACTTAATCTTCCTTCTGGTAAAAGAATGGTAATTTTCTTCTGTGAAAACAGTTCCATTCACACAAAAGTTTTAACAATGCACATTCAACATCTACCAGACCTCACCAAACACAGCGTTCCTGACCTGCCCCTCCCCGCCCCACAACAATAAGGGCTGCCCATCAGCATATGGGTGTCTGTTTGGTAAGGAAGGTGACATTCCTAGAGAGCCCGGAAATGGACACAGAAGCTCAGACCACTATTTGATCAACTAGATCAAGAATAAGAAAAAACTGCAGCAAACGAAAAACCTACTCTGGGCTTTAAAACTATGATAGCCAATAAACACTTTTTGTCCCTGTAAGCTAATATGAGTGGATACAATGGATACAACCCAAAGAATTATGGACAATACTCAAAGGTAAATCTAGGTATGTCTCTAACATCCTGAGGAAAAATGAATTACCTTGTCCATAGAAACATAGTAACTGGACTTGCAAAACTGGGTATTAGGGGTTAAGTAGGGTTTTGTACTCTAGAGTAGAAAACCTCTAAAGATCATAAAGTTGAATATACAGAAAAAGTGTTCCAGATACAAAACAAAAGTTTCACAAGCATCCTCTCAAAGTTCTTCATTTTACCACAGACTTAAGAGTAGAACTTTCTTTCTTTTTTCTACTCTTTACATTTCATATCCTGCCTTTTCATGTTGTAGCAGTATCATCGAAAGAAATAAGAAGATTCCCCCAATCCCCAGAGCTGAGGATGGAGCCCAGGGCCTTATACATGATAGACAAGTGCTCTATTACTGAGCGCCACACCAACCCAAGAACTAACCATTCGTATTCATTTAGACACAGGTACCACTTAAGATTATTTTCATTTGTTCTCTCAATAATCTTGGAAACCACATCCAGTATTACAAAGATATATTCATTACAAAAGATTAAGAAAAAAAAAACTCTTCTGGGTCATAACCTGTTGACAACAGTAAGAACAGGAATCATTGCTCCAGTGCTTCCAAATTCTGAAGTGCTGAGTAAGATACCTTAGTTCTGTTATTATTATTATTTTACTCAAGGAAAGGGAACCTGCTCAAAAATGAGCCAGCTGCTTACATATATACAGCATCAGCTGTCTCTCACAACTGCCTGAGGACCAGAATAAATTGTCACCAGCTTACAAATGAGAAAAATAACCATTTGTAAGAGGTACTTCACAGTGAAATAACCAAAGTGATAAATTTTGAGAACTGTTATAATGGGCACCTGCAGGAGAAGGAATAATTGAGGACAAAAGACAGACTGAGGAACCAAAGTTAGAAGGCACAGTCCAAGTCACCAGACCCATTTCACAGAAAATTATTTACAGCTAACTTCAAACATTTAAAATTAAGAATTGTACTTGTTTACTCCTTTTCTCTCTTTGTCAATAAAAGTACATATAGGGAGGGAGTACTCATTATCCAGGAAATCATCATGAGAACTGCTGATGTTAGAAAGATGCATGGCTAAACAAATCATAATGAGGTAAGTCATTATTTGAGCATTAACTCAAATAGTCCTCCTGGATAAACTCAAGCCATCAGGCTTACTGAGTTCTCTCTATTTTCTTACCAACATCTTCACTGAGAAATGTCAAGAGGACGCAAAATGCAAATGACTCAAGAGTAAAACTGAAAATCTTATATATAAAAAAAAGATTTCAAGTTAATTAAAAATGTTGTTAACAATAATGAAAATTCACACACAATATCATTAACAAATGAAATGGTGGAGTCTAACAAACTAAAAATACTTGATGCTTCAAAAGAATACAAGTGCTTCAAAAGAAAGTAAACTGAATACTACCAATAATAATAAAAATAATAATATTAAAATACTTGAAAAGAAAATCCCTCAAATATTTTTGTAAAACTAACCAATTTTTTAGGGTGATGTGTTATTCAAATGTAAAATACCATCACATATTTTTAAAGGTAATGTTTCTGGTTTAAATTATCCTTAAACCAATATGAAGGAGAAACAGAGAATAATAACTGCCTAGTACACAAAAGAGTGAATAAAACTCATAATATAATTGTAAACCTTCTGACCAAAGCTTAACCTGAACTAAGTTTTATAATTGAACCAGAAAGACTTCAACTTCAATAAAATTCAGTTGAAGGCTTTATTTACTAAAGAAAAAAAAATAAATCAAGTCCCAGTTCATAAACACTACTGAAATAATTTTTAATGGTTTGGAGATGTTTTAATTATTTTGGGAGACATGGATTTCTTCACCATGTTTGTTGAAAATATTATTTCTTTAACACTCTGATGTCAGCTATGAACTATTTCAATGCTTGAGCTAATGTTGAAAGAAAAAAATCAATGAAAGAACTAAAGCATTTCAAAGCACTTTACTAAACATCAACGGATAGTGGTTGTATGCTTCTACTATTCAGGTTATTCCAAAGCCTTTTCACTTCCTTGCCTGAAATTTAGCATTTATGCAAAGTCCACTGCCACCGAACTCCAAAAACTAAGATAAAAATTACTAAAACGTCCTCACTACTTGCTAATATTTTCTACCCTTCTGTAAGGCAGGAAAAAAAATCACTTGTAGAGAAAGTATCACTTAAAATTTTGGATGTAAATTTTAAAAATTCCATCAATTTGTCTAGACACCAAGATTTAGCATCAGGATACAATTTAAAACTCTTGCAACTTTTACAAGTGGGGTATATCTGTTTTGCTTTTTGTTCTGTCCAGTTCTCAGTTGGAACCTCCCTCCTCTTCTCCCAGAAGCTACCTCTCTGCCTGTAAGGAAGAGTCAAGCACCTTGGATGGGACCTGCTGAGGCCCAGCATCAAGTCTGGGAAGATAAACTACAGGAATGGTACCCAACTACAAGAACCATCACAGAGGGTCACCAGACCTACCCAGGCCAGGTGGAATTCTTCCAGGAATGTTTCTCCCTATCTACCCCAGAAATCTAGAAAGATGCATTTAGGGTCTGCTGAGGGGGTGGGCTGTCTTGTCCATCAAGCAAGCATCTCCATAGGTAATAAAGTCAGGAAAAACCTGAAGGGCCAAGATCTGGGGGGAAACCAAAAAGAAGCAGATCTCTGATTATAGGTTTGGACTGGGGATCTATTCACCAGAAGCCAGGGCCCTTTATTTGCTAACCAATGGAGCCATAAAATTTTCTTTTTGGTTTACTGTGTTCTGGTATTCTATAAAAACAAAAGCAAAATCCTGACCAATCAATACAAAACTCCAATTATCACATGTTAAAACTGCATTGGGCCTTAGTTTTTTTTCCCAAGAAAATAATAGGATTGGATTAGACAGAGATATTAGATTATTTTTCTGGGACTTTGTCTTTGCTGTATAATTCTATTATATAAGCTAGAATTTTTGTCAAGTAAACGTCTTAAGTATTTGACTGCAAGCAATAAATACTGCCAAAGAAAAAGATACACAATAATTTTAGAAATACTTACACAAATGTTTGCTCATTTCTAACTTAAAGTATCTTTAATTAGGCTAAAAATCGCTATTTTTAAGCTTTTCATAGAAAGAAGTGAAGAATTATTTTAAAATTAAGATCTTTTCAATAGCACTTTGACTCTAATATCAGGTTACTTTTCTCAACCGTAATCAAAATTGGACGTTTAAAATTTCTGCACAGAATACCACACACCATTTGTGGAAATGTATTTCTTAATAAAATTTCATTTTATTTAATATTTTCTGTTGACTAAATTCTGATCTCAAATGTCAACTTTTTAGAAATGGTAAACAAATATGATATAATCAAACAAGAAAAACATGCTACTCAACCAAAATAATTGAAAAATGTATTGTAAAAGTATATCCTAATGTGAAAGAATTAAAGCCTTTTTATATCTATTGTAACTCTATAAAGGTATCATAAAGTGTTCCAAAATTGTCCTTCAAAATAAAATTCTATCTTTAATTCATGACTCTATCCAGAGTTCACAGAATGGTATATATCTGGTGAGGGGGAAACACGTAGCATTTGTTGGAAGACAGAAGGGGGATATGGGATGGGTAGGAAAGGGTGAGGTGGTGGAGAAAGGATAAGAAATGAGGGGGCAGGAAAAGACGTAGGCAAGGGGTACACAAGATAGTAAAAGACTGGGAGAGATAGATTAGAAAACAGGAGAAAGGACAGAAGAGAAAGAGAATCTAGGAAGAGCCTGAGGAAGGGGCAGACCCTGCAAGACTGAAGTCCAAGGGAAGACCTGGGAAGGGAGGTGGTACATGAACCTAAGGAGATGCCCACAGAAGAGCTGGGGTAGGGGAAAACAGTGGAGGGTGGGAGAAGTCGAAAGGAAATAGGGAAGCAGGAAGGCAAAGAGGGAAGAAAACAAAGGGCAAACCGAGGAAGTACTCATCTAGTTGAGTGCTTACACTTGTTATGGCACTGCACAGAAACACTACTGAACATCTTCATATTTTTATCTAACTCCAATGAAAATACTTAATATATTAATAAATCTGTTACAATTCATATTTCACATATATACTTCTCTGAGAACATGATCAATAAAAATAGAAGTTATATACTTTGTAACATTTTCAAAGCTTCGTCT